>JBBPRF010000587.1:0-19653 GCA_038092875.1 Lanmaoa pseudosensibilis | reverse complement strand
GGATTTGACTTAGACTCAAGAGTTTCAATGGTGACTCAAGACTACGCTTGTATTGCGAAGATCGAGAATGAGGAATACAAGTATGGACAGAAGGTTTATATAGCAGAGACCAACGCGTACAGACCAAGGGACGATTCTGGAAAAGAAGACTATAGAAACGTATGGAAAGCAGGAAACACTTGCCATTGTGAGAGAAACAGCGTAGGAGATGAAGTCCGAAGATATGAGTAAAGCCGAAGATAGGGTTCGTTAGAACAACAGTGAGAACAGTGGGAAAATGGTGTTTGTAAGGAGAAGGACAGCAGTATGAGGATGACTAGGTGTACCTCACCGGTGGTACGAGTACTGCATAAGAGAAAAAGGATAATACATGGACAAAGGAAAATGATTGTAACATTGGACTTATCATTTTGCCTTTACCAGTCACATGACTAGTGCACGTGATCGTGAGAAACAATCATGTGACCAAGGTCTAGACTTAATCATGTGACATGCCTCATGATTTTAATCTCCGTCTCTTTCACACCTTATCTATTCCCACAGTTATTTCCGTTCCTTCTCTCACGCTGTCATTCACACAAACACTTCTTTCATTATACTTTACTTAGTAATTTATCTCATGCACTGCATGGTCTGTGTGCACTCCTGTAACATATATAAGCTAGACACATACGACTGGATTCCCCAGTCTAATCCACTTTGTTTACCACCTTCTGGTCATTGCCTTGGGTACATCCCCATTGTAGGCTGGTGTTGAACGTGGGTGAAAGCTCCACAATCTCTTTGTGCCAATAGCCGTGTACGCTGCAAGATAGTCCTGAGCCTTGTGGTTTTGTCGTTCGTGATAGTGTCATAACACTGATGATATATTGCCAGACCATGTAACAGAATTCTAGAAAGGCATGAAAGGTGCAAACTATATCTTGAGGGACATGTCCCTCAATAGCAGCAATGTATACCTGTGAATGAAGGTTAAAAGTAATGCACATGGAATGAGGAAAACTTACCTTCATAAGCACCTTGGAATCATTGCTGATCCATTGTTTAAAGCCATGCCCTTGTGGAAATCTTTGTAGTCCTATAAAAGGAGTGATAGCTGCAATTCTTCCTGTTTGATGTGAGGTCAGTAATGATATATTCATTTTTTTTAGTAATGTACTGTCAATATCATCTAGTCTATGCTCTGCCCCTTTGGTGCCATGCTTGGCCTTCAGGTAGGCCTCCACCCAGTCAACAAGATGGTCTTTGAAACATCCCTTAATCACCTAATGTAAGATATCTGGAGCAATAAGTTGATAAATGTCAGCACAGGAAAAATCATTGGTAAATGGCTATGAGAAATTAGTAAATTGACTCATCAGTAAACATTATTGACTTATGACAAGATTACCAACAATACCATACCCATCCCACATGACATTGAGTGGGATGTTTTCTTCACATAGGGCCTCAGTGAAGTCTCTGCAATGAGGAAGTACATTGGCATCCAAGTCACTGTCCATTGACTGGCATCTACATGTACAAAGTCAAAGGCATTGAGAGTGCAGTTTAAGGGAACTTACTGAGCACACCATTCTCGCACAATATACGAGGGGGGGGCTTGCTCTTCATAGTCAGCTATGTGAGGCCCTAGCCCATAGATAACATGATGGAAGTATCCATCACCAAACTTGACAACTTCAGGTGTCAACATTGCATCCTTCAAGGGGCCAAGTATTGCAGAGAGTGAGCTGTGGAAAATTTGTCATCAGAAAATTTGGAATGCAGGATCTAAGGCATGCTCCTTGGTGGCTAATAGAGTACATCAACATCTACATAAATATATAAGACAGAGATTGGAGACATACTTTTAGGGATAGTGAGGAATCCAATGAGTACCAGTGCGTCTCAATGGGCACAGTGGACATTGTTTTGCATATTCCCAATGGAAAGATAAAGCAGGTAAAACTCATTGTTACCAGTACTGACAGATACTGTAGTTTTATTACTGCCAAGAATGATGGGGATGAATGCACTCCCATGTGTTGCTGGATTCTCAGATATAATATCTTAGAACTTCTGTGAGAACAGTTCTAGTAAAATGAAGATTGACTTACTGCTTGGTCCCAAGCCCAATTACCCAACATAAAATCTTGATATTGCCAGTTATTTCCCTTGGTGGAGAACTCATGAAATGGCCAAAAATCGATCTCATTGGCAAAGCTCGGATTTGCAAGCAGGGAGTGGACCACCTCATGGACATCATGAAACCAGACTTCAAATGTTTGCTGCATCCATGCAGGGGGATTGATCAGAGGCTTTTCTCTGGTATACAGGATTTTGAAGCACTGCCAGTTCACACCACCATAAGGTGACTTGTTGATGGTGTGATAAAGATCTTGCCAGTTGATGAATGGGGGAACATCATTGTGCTGGACAAGCATGGATGCCCAAAGCACAAGAAGGGCATCAATTTGGGGTGTAGACATTTGGATCTGAGTGTAAAGAAGTTTAGTAGTCTCAAATTGCACACAGTTCTTGAAGGGTGCATAGTTATTACAATCATTGTTTTCCTGCACAGGAGGGCTGTTACGATTCATCTGGATTACCGTTCTTTTCCTTACTTCTCTAGCTATATGCTGTATTACCAAGAGTTGCTTGTTTGACTCTCGCCTTGTATGATTTCTTTTCTTTGTTCATCTCACATGATCTTATCCAGTCAGCAACTGCCATTTCTCTTATATAACTCTGCAGTCCACAGTCATGACACCATCAACTGCGCATTCCATTTTAAATCTCTTATTTGTAATTCTAATTATGTGTCGCTTCCTTATTGGCTCCTCATATTGTACAATGTGTCACCCTTTGCCTGTTAAACCCTTGAACCTGAGGATGGTTGGTATTGCCTCTGACACAACCATACTTCATGCCTAGTTGTCACTGTTGTGATCTATTCACCAGACAACTCACTTTGCCACTTGACCGCTTAATGCGTCAGTGGATTCCCCCACGTCACATGATTGCTTATGTGTCTATGGAATTTCCTCAAACCCTCAAACCTTAGAACTTCCCTATGCCTTCAAGGGCTACATCCAATCCTACCAGGGTCAAGCATAACAAGGGCTGTTTGGGGGAAGAAATTCACCTTGCCGGTTGCAAGGATGAGCTAAATAATAAGTATTTACAATGTAGTAAGATTATCTGAGTGTGCACTTACTATTAAGTGTCTGGTGATAATCGCGATACAAACAATCACCTGGACTGTAATATTCTATGTCAACATTTGCAGGGAGAAATAGAGCATCCTTCTCCTCCTCCTCCTCCTCCTCCTCCTCATCCTCGCTTTGATGCTTGCATGAGCTTCCTTCTCCTTCACCAGTTTCCTGGTGTTGTTGTTCAGAGGGCAGTACTTCTGATCCTGGTGGTATGGGTGGCTGTTGTTGGGATGGTCCTGAATGTGCAACTCACATATGCTTGGTGTGATCCCCTTGTGTCTTAAATTGTTGCTGACATCCAAAGTGGTTACAAGGAAGCTTGAGAATATTAAGCTGGCAAAGGTTGCAGTCTGCAAGGAACATTCTGGTGAAGTGGCTGTAAGAAGTAACATATGGGGGAATTAGCAACCTAGTAGCAGTTGCACAATCACACGTCCTTGGTTAATTCATTGTTTGGTATTTGTTTGGTAAGCCACTGAACTTACATAATTTTCCTCTGACTATCCCTACCATCACTCCTTTCATTGTTCAACTCCTATTCGAGATGGCCAACCCTACCACTTCCATGTACCAAACCCAAGCCCAGAATGCCAACAAGCGTCCTGGGCAAATTGTTCTGGATTCACAGCCAAAATATTGGTCCAAGGCCCAAAAAGCAGTGGATGACCAGGTGTCAAAAGACACTCAACCAGCAAGGGAACAAGCTGAAACAGAGGCCATTGGTTATCTAGCTGACATGGAGATGAGGGTTAAAGAGAAACATACCACAACCACAAGTCAGCCACCTGTTTGCCCCCAGCCATATGTTGTTTCTAAGAGTCAGAAGGTGATGAAAAAGGCTTCCTCTGTGAAACAAGCTGCCATCAAGGGTAGTGTGGTAAAGGTGAGGGCATCAATATCTTACCAAGAATGCTTTCTGAGTCACTGATTTGAACTTCTCCAACAGAATTTTGCTGAAGAAGAATCAGAAGTCATGCAGTGTGCAGATAAAGGTAAGGGACTTGATGTGTGGTGCTGGCATGAGAATTGACAAGAATCACAAGGCAACATAGATGCAGCTGCTGTGTAAGTCCTTTTTCTCCCATTTACAACATGCTATTAGTACTCACAAAGGCAACACTTTTTTTCTGTGACTTGGCATTGAATATCAGGGTAAAGAAGTTCTCTTTTGGTGGCCACATCAAAAACTGGCAGGCAAAAGTACAAGTGGTGAAACTACAAGAAACTACAAAAGAGTCTGTGTCTAATGCTGGATCTGTAGGCACTGCTCCTCCCCCTCCATTGTCCATATTATGTTCTACCTCCAACACAGTGACTTTGGCCACAAGCATTAGTCAGGCTAGCAAGGCCAGCCTCAAGCTGACTGCCATGAAGACCAAGCAGGAGCTTGAGGACCACGAGGCAACTGGATTAGAAGACATCATTGACATCCAAGATGAGCATATGGCTACAATTGCTGCAAGATCTAAGGGAAAGCGAGTTGTAAATGTAAGTTAATATTGTCTGTACTTCTTTTGTGCTTCTACATCATTTTCTAGGTTGTTTTCACTGCCGCAGATAGTAATGACGAGTTGGCTACCAATATTCCAATAGGTGAGGTCCACACATTGTCTGCTGGTGTGACCACAACTGCAACCAAGTGCAAATTTGAGCAACTACCAGATGTCTCAGATAATGAGCCAGAGGAAGAAGCCAATGAAATGGATGTCGATGAGTCAGCCCAAGTTGAAGTTGATGAACCTGCAACTGTAGCTCCTGAGGAGCCTAATGCAGTCATAGAAACCATTCCATCTATGAAGGGTCACCACACTACAACCATGGTCAGTTAGAACTTTATCTGTGCATCCTTGCTAATTACAGTTTAGACTTCTGTTGGAATTTCTATTATCACTGCATCTATGAAGGCAATGTTGTTCAAGAAGATCAAAGTTGAGGTTGGGCCCCACTTCCACAACTTCTAACACTTCCTCCACATGCTCTGTCCCCAACACTACGAAGCAAGTTTTTGATGAAGATGGGTATCTGACTGAAGATATCAAGAAGCAAGATGAGTATAAAATCATGGACTTACTGGTACCTAGTGACACCTGCTGGTCATGTTCGCTCATTGGCATAATCATTCTCTGGGCAGGTGCTTAGCAGAACCCATGATGCATCCATGAGGAAGACCTTGTCCCAACAGTTCAATTAATATGGGATATTGTCTATCTGAATGTGAAGTATCAGGTGACAGAACAAGGGTCTGTGATGGCAATAGTGAGTTTGTGTTGTATGCGATATGTATTTGCAACTAACATGTGAAGGTCATTTAATGCCTCTCAGAATGGCGCAACAGGTTCGGATCTGCAGCCTTATGGTTGATAACAAGTTTCTTTGTGAAGTTGGGCAAAGATGAAGATATTCCATTGGTTGCACATGATCTTGCTGATGGCTATGCATTCCTGGATGAAGATCTGAATTCCCCCTCTATCAATGGTTGATTCCACTTGTGCTTCATGCTTGAGTTACTTAGTATAGCCCATTTTGGCAGCATCACTGGTTACATCAAGGTCCCAGGCTGGAATGCTAATGAACTTGCAAGGGAGAAGCATATGGCAAGCATCATTGTACTTGCTGCAGTAGTGGTAGAATGCATTTATCATATCTACTACATTACTGACCCCCTTGTTTGTAGTTGGAGCATGCAGTTCAATTCATCAAAGAGGACATCATCAATATCAAGGATATCCTGGCAACAACCAATATGCTTGGCCGGCTGGATCCTAGGCTAAAAATCGAGCTACTGAAAGCTGTCAACCCACAAACTGGCAAGGAAATCTGCTCTCCATACATGTTTTTCTCCGACAATTGGGTGGGTAATACAGCAAGCTACAGAGAGTCAATTGCCTGTTGCCCACAGTCTTGGACCCTGGAAACCTTTGCATTGGCTCAAGCTCTTCACAATGTGAAATTTGCAACCAGCACGACCTCTAAGTGTTATAGTATGAATATTTTCAAACTTTTTTTGGACTTGTCATTTCGCATTTACCAGTCACGTGACTTAGTGCACATGATTGTGAGAAGCATCACATGACCTAGGTCTAGACTTAATCACATGATAATTTCATGGTTTTAATCTTCATTACTTTCACATATTCATTTCCATCATGTCATCCCATGCTGTCACTACTTACTCACACACAATCTTCTTTACTTTACCTATAAATAGTAAATTATCTCATGCACAGCATGGTCTGTGTGCATGCCTGTAACATATATAAAGTAGACACTCTGCAGCTGGTAAGCGCAGTCTAATCCATTTTTGTTCACTGTCACTGGTCATTGCCTGGAGTATTTCCTTCTTGTAGGCTGACATTGTACTTGGACAAAACTCCCCACCTCATTCATTGAGCCAGCAGTTGTGTACACTACAAGATAGTTCCTGAGCCTTGTGGTCTTTGAGTTGTCACTTGTGATAGTTCATAACACTGAGGATACGGATGGTAACCAATGTGATGTTAATCCTTGCTTCCTGCTTTGTATTACTTTTATCATTCAGTTTCTACATATGCTGACCCCATACATTCCAGGACCACTCATTCATATGCTCTACCTGAAACAACCCTAAAGTGAAGCACTCTCAGATATCACTAGAAGACTTAAACCACAGGGAAGAGAAGTGAAGAGGAGACTTAAGAGTTTATCTCTGATGCTGTTGGGAGAACACCAAGAGAACCAAACTGGTCTCTGGTGGCTGGATTCATAGGCCTTATATACTACATGGGTATTTACATATGTTTGTACATAGGGCATAGGGTAAGTCCATAAAGAGACAAACAGCCTTGAGGCTGTGGGAAATGAAAGCATGAACATGCTACACACATGAGGATGTGGCAGAATGGAAGATTAATCAAAATGGAAGCATAAAGTGGAAATGAAAGGAATGGAAATAGAAGCATACACACCATGGAGATTAAGAAGGCTGTGTAGCCATAAGGCAGATCGTAGATCTGGTATGAATGACAGACAAAGAGTGTCTTTGAGCACTAAGTCCAAAAGATAAGATTAGGTCTGAGCATCTGTGATTAGATAACCACATGGTGTGATAAGATGAGATGAAAGAAAAGAAAAATACTAAGTCCATATTGATGCAACCACAACACTACCTTGTGATGCTTCAACTGCATCAGTGATATGTATACCCATCTTTGTCACCTTTTTCCTGTGCTTGTTCTCATTCTGCTCTGCCATGCTCAACTCCACACCGGACTTTTATTCATTATCATTGTCTTGTTTGTTCACTCAGTCACACTCCCTAGTATACACCAACTATTCATTTAATACAGTTATTTTTCTTTTGTTGCTGGTTTTACTTGTTTTGCTTAATACAACTCGCTGGTGATGGTGCTTCTTTGCTTATCCTGCAGTGTGCAGCATGTGTGACCTCATCAGATTAAGCATAAAAAGCTCAGTTTAAGATAGTGAGTGGGCTTGTTGTCCCCTTTTTGTGCTTGTCTGAATTCTTACTTATTTGTTTCTGACGGCCCCAAATAAGTTCAAATAAGGACCATTAAGCAATGTGCTAAATTCCTGATGATTCTATTTATAAATCCTCCACTTCTTTATATACAGTACCAGGAACACTATTATTGGGTGGTGAACTGTCACTTCAGGTAGATGTTTTTTTCAAAAGACATGCTAGTTGGTGCCAAGCATCACTTAAAGCTCTCTTGGGGTCTGGTGCAGTACAAACATTTGTCAACAAGGACTGGGTCAACTGTCAACAGTTAACTCTACATTCTTTAGACAAACCCATTGCTGTTTCTAATGCCAATGGTTCTCTGTCTTCTCATGGACAAATTACTTATTATGTAACTTTTATTGTTTCTCACAATGGACATTATGAAGGCACCAATGCTTATGTGGGAACTCTTGGAATCCATGAGCTAATTCTCAGGTATGACTGACTTTATCGCCATAACCCCAATATTGACTGGGTCCGAAAGACGGTCCAGTTCACACAATGCACTTCTTGTTGTAATTTATTATGTAGTCATCAGATGCCAGACCCCTGGCAGGTTCCAGTTTCTCTCAGGGTCATTGAGGAAAATTTGAAGGACAAAGTGCCAAAGGTGTATCATGACTACCTTAATGTTTTCTCAAAAAATGAATCTGAATAGTTACCTGAAAGGAAGCCATGAGATCATGCCATAGATCTCAAACTGGACTTTGTGCCCAAGAAAGAAAGGGTTATACCCTTATCTGAATCTGAAATGGACACAGTCTAAGGATTCATTGACAGAGAGTTATGAAAAGAATATATCTGTCCCTCAAAATCTCCTCAAATGGCCTCTGTATTTTTCATTTCTAAGAAAACTGGAGACAAACATCTAGTTATGGACTATCATTATCTTAACGAAGGAACCATTAAAAATAGTTACCCTCTACCTTTAATTTCTTCTTTGATTGATCACCTAAAGGGTGTGGATATGTTTACCACATTGGATCTCCAATGGGGTTATAACAATGTATGCATCAAAGAAGGTGATGAATGGAAAGTGGCATTTGTTACACTGCTTGGTTCTTATGAACCCACTGTTATGTACTTTGGGATGACCAACTCACCCTCTACTTTTCAGCAAATGATAAATGACATCTTTAATGATATGTACATTGTATTAGTACTGTATTTAGATGACATCATGGTTTTCATGAAGGGTAAAACCTATGAAGAACATGAAGCCATAGTTTGCAAAGTCCTACAAAGGCTTTGTAATAATGACTTATTTGCCAAACCTGAGAAATGTGTTTTCTCTGCCAAGAAGGTTAACTTCTGAGGTATGCAAATATCTAAAGAGGGGGTAGAAATGCATGAAAAGAAGGTTGCTGGAGTAATGGATTGGCTGGTTCCCACAAGACTCAAGAATCTCCAAGGATTCCTTGGTCTTTGCAACTATTACCAACAATTTATCAAGGGTTTTGCCGAGATCACATGCCCACTCCATGATTTTACCAAAAAAGACATGCTCTTCACATGGGAACCCAAGTAGCAGGCTGCCTTTGAAACATTAAAAGGGAAATTCACCTCAGCTCCTCTACTCACTTATCCCGATCAGGACAAAGAAATGAGGATGGTGATCAATGCTAGTGACATAGCAACCAGTGGAGTTCTCTTGGTAAAGTGTGAAGATGGTCTCTAGAGACCATATTTGTTATCCTGGAGCATAGCTTCTAGCTATAGCAACCACTTATAGGAGTAGGTCGGAGTCTCATAGAGCAAATAGAGGTCTCAGCACTTAGGATTGCAATTGATAAGACTGGAAGACTAGAAACTACACTGGATTGCATAGAACTAGCTGAGGGATAGTAGTACAAGGGCAACATATTTATAGGATTAGCTATGGAGCATGGACCAAGTGGTGTGCCACAGCAAACTACTGGAAGGGGAAACAAAGGGAGTCCACAGAGGGGAAAACCCTTGAAAGGAAAGAGGCTGTCTGTTTAAAAGGTCTCAAAGGGGAAATCAGTACTTGAGAACCAAGCTATCAAAAATATTGTAGGTGAAGTCTAGATTGAGACGCATGAGAGAGAAACAGAAAGGAGGACAGTTCTCATCAACGCCGTATGGAAAGTTTGTAACAATATTCATTTGTCTTTCACTCCTTTGACTCCATTTAGCAGAATTATCCTATTTACAACAAAGAATTGTTCGCAGCAATTCACACCCTGCAAGAATGGCATCATCATCTCATCAGAAGAACACATTTCAAGATCTGGACCAATCACAAGAATCTTGAATTCTGGAAACATCCACAAGATCTCTCACAGCAACAGGCACACTGGCATGCCATTCTTCAAGAATATGATGTCTCCATTATTTATAAACCTGGAAGTTCTAATGGAAGGATGGATGCACTTTCATGGAGACCAGATCATGGAGATGCAATGCCTGACCATAATACACATATTATGGTATTTCCCAAACAATTGTTTATCAATAATGTTTCCCTTTCCTCACATTTTTACAAGAAACTAGAAAAAAAATCTAAAAAACTAGAAAAAGTAGACAGTTTTACCTTTTCTAATACCATCTACAAAAACAATAAAAACAAAGTTTTTGTACCAGAAACTCTTTGTTTAGAACTTTTGGACCTATGTCATGATTTATCTATATTCAGACATCATGGGCAAGGCTGAACCATTAACATGGTTACATGGCATTTTATGTGGCCTGATATCACACAATATGTAAAAAGGTACATAAATCACTGCCAAGTGTGCTCCCTCATGAAGGGTTCACCAAAAGCACCAGCAGGCAAACTTGTACCATTACCTATACCCAGTAAATCCTGAATGGATCTTTCCATGGATTTTATTACCAGTTTACTGGCATCCCATTTTTTTGATGCCATTTGTGTAGCCATAAACCATTTCTCAAAAGAAGTAGTATTTATTCCTTGTTTTAAAACTACCTTTTCAAAGGACTTAGCTATTCTATTTCAGGACAATGTTTGGTGTATACACAGTGTTATAATATGAATATTTTCAAATGTAACTTGGAACAATTCAAGGATAGGACATGAATCCATCCTTTTACCTGCAGCAGGTAGTTCAGTGCTAGCATATGGTGCATGAAATCAGACTGAAGTGTCTTTTGGGAGCCATTGTAACTGAAGCCAATATATAGATAGTGGTGCTGTTCAAGTAGTGCCTTGGCCTTGCTAGTGATGGCAGCTTGTGCTTGATCTATCCCTTTTACCTTTTCAAACCTATCATTTCACCTTTCCTAGTCATGCAACCTGTGCATGTGATTGTGAGAAGTATCACATGACTAGGACCTAGACCTTATCATGTGACATAACTCATGGTTTTAATCTCCGCTATTTTCACACCTTATCTATTTCACACGTTCATTTCCGTCCTATCATCCCACACTGTCACCATCTTTATCCCACAAAGTCTTCTTTACTTTAACCATACTTAGTAAAACCTCTCATGCACAGCATGGTCTGTGCGCACACTTGTAACATATATAAAGTAGATACTCTGCAACTGGCAACCCCAGTCTAATCCATTTTGTTCACTGCCATTGGTCATTGCCTGAAGTACATCCTCCTTGTAGGCTGGTATTGAATTTGAATAAAGCTCCCCACCTCATTCATTGAGCCAGTAGCCATGTATGCTGCAAAGTAGTTCTGAGCCTTGTGGTTGTTTTTGTTGTTCACAATAAGATCATAACAATCTCCATTCTGTCATCTCACACTGTCATTACTTCTATCTCATGCAGTCTTCTTCACTTTACTTATACATAGTAAATCCTCTCACACACAGCATGGTTTGTGCACACACCTGTAACATATACAAAGTAGACACTATACAACTGGTAAACCCAGTCTAATCCATTTTGTTCAGTACCATTAGTCATTGCCTGGAGTACATCCTCCTTGTAGGCTGGTATTGCACTTGGACGAAGCTCCCCACCTCATCTGTTGAGCCAGCAGTCATGTAGGCTGCAAGATAGTTCCAAGCCTTGTGGTCTTGTATTGTTGTTTATGCGATAGTTCATAACACTTGGATTAGACTGTCATACACAACACTTGGATTCCAGAGCTAAAGGAACAAGAGGCATCACCACTTGACAGTGATGAGTAAAGCACTTGCTGAAACACTTGCATATATGGTCATCCACTGTCATAAATACAAATAATGTTGCTGCCAAGTATAGTGCACAAGCCCCCATTGTCTGTTGAGTGTCTAACAGTCTGTATCCCCTTTGATGCTACAAGGGGCAGGTTCACATAATCACCTGTAATGTCATGTCTGACATGGACAGTATTCCTCCAGTTCCTCCACAGCTGTAGTAATTATTTTCTTGTACTAGTTTTACAATAGGTCACTGTGGTCACCTCTGGAATTGCCAACGAAGAAGGAGATATTATCTTCGGTTGAGAAAGTACTTTCTATGTCAACAAGTTTGTAGGTTGCCCAGAGTCTGGTTGGAAGATACCAGGCAGTAAGCAGCTGAAAAAAGATTTCACCCTGTCTCACATAGAGAAACACACGGACACTTTGTCCTACTCCACCACCTATCATCACCTCAAATCCCTCCACCCTTACCTCCATCCCCACTCCTCTCTCAAACCTATAAAACAATATATCAGGAACTATCAACCTTGATGACCTCATCCAATACCTCACCGACTTAAACATCAACAAAGAAAAAGCCAATGTCACAAAGAAAATTGCTGATCCTGAGAAATGGGATGGTGATCGCAACACCTTCCGCCTTTGGTGGGTACACATGAGATTGTGGGTAGATGCCCAGACATGGAAGTTGGACAAGCTCTGCACTATTGCTGTGTTATCTCATCTAGAAAAGAAAGCTGAGGAATTCACACAGATCATCCTTAAAAGGTATCTCAATAATGAGACCATGGAAGTAAAGAATACCACCAGTGTTGTAACTGGTGTGAAAGGTGAGTCAGCATGGCCCAGCTGGGCTATGCTGCAACAAGAAATCAGGGCATACTTCCGAATTGACATCCTGGCCCATGAGTCATTATGAAAACTGGAAGGCCTTCATCAAAATGGACATCCTGTAGATCTCTTCCTGCAAAGGTTTGAGGTTCTAAGAAAGGAATCAGGCATAGAGGACTACCATGCATGTTCTCTGCTAAAAAAGGCAATAGACTACCAAGTCTATAAGATGATAACCTTGAATCGTCCCCACCTTATCTATGATGACTATGATGTCCTGGCAGACGCCTGTCATTCTGTGGGATGTGCCATGGAACAAATCACCATAGAACAAGGTCCTCCCATCCACCTTCCTTCTTGCCTCCCTCCATGGCCTAACAGCCCTTACACTTCTCCATCTGCCCCCCCACTATCTCATCCCCAGTTTACAGCAACTGGAATCCAACCAGGTCATGATGCTCCCATGGAAATAGGAGTGCAGCAGGCTGCACCAGGACCTTCACATCCTAATACAAGAACCTGTTTCCTATGTGGGAAAACCAGGCATATCAAACCTGACTGCCTCCAAAACCCATATTATTGACAGCATGTCCGCCTCAGCAGAGGCAACAATGGGTATGGGACTACAACCAAGGTCGTTACATTCCACTGGCAGATGACAATGCCGGGCAGTACCCTCAGGTGCAGGTCATCCAACATTATCTAGGCCGTCCTCTCCCCGCCCCACTGGTAGCCACATCTGTAGTGCAAGTCACAGCACAACAAGCATTTGTCTTGGCAGAAGCTGAAGCCTACTATCAGGACAAATTTGAAATAGAAGCTAGGCAAAGAGCAGCCAAGGCTTTAAAGGGCAACAGCACATGAGAGAAGAGGGTTCTCATGTGCACAGACCTGAACAATTTTCTTCTTCACTTACTTCTTGTATGGACAATGACTTTCCCATTTCTGATCTTGATGTAGTTTTATGAAATATATCTCTTTCTTCCATTAGAGTGTCTCAAATGAGTGTGGCACCGGAAATAAAAATAGTGTGCTTAATTCTCTGACAAGGCAACACAAAATTGGCCCTATGTATAAACCCCTTTCTTCTTTCACACTCAAGCATCATGGCACAACTTTGTCATTTGGTGGAGAGTCCTTGCTTGAGACAGTTATTAGGTGTCAACACTGAAGGGGCATGGAAACACTACTGGTTCAAAGCTCTCTTGGACTCTGGTGGTACCCACACATTTATTGATCAGAACTATGTCTTACATCATGGAATTCCCTTTTATACTATAGACAACCTGATCAAGATACATAATGCTGATGGATCAAAAGGCACTATTGGCCAGATGTGTCATGCAATAACTTTGATCATGGAAGTTGCCAGACATTACAAAACCATAGACACTTATGTTTCTAAACTGGATACTCACTGGATGATCATAGGATATGACTGGCTTCACTGCCATAACCCTGAGATTGACTGGACCCAAAAAACCATTTCTTTCCCACAATGTACTCAATACTATAAAATTATGGGCATGGGACCTAACACTTCTACTTCTCTGGTCCCAGTGCCAGCATGTCTTTGTACTATAGAAGAAGGACTTACTGACCAAGTCCCATAGGTCTATCACGAATTTCTGGATGTCTTCTCGGAAAAAGAATCTGAAAGAATGCCAACATGTAAGCCTTGGAATCATGCTGTAGATCTCAAGCCAGACTTTGTCCTGAAGAAGGGTCAGGTAATTCCATTATCCAATATCAAAATGGAAGAAGTTTGTGCATTCATAGACAAGGAAATGAAAAAGGGGTACATTAAACCATCCAAATCCCCTCAGACCTTGCCTGTCCTCTTTATTCCCAAGAAAGATGGCAAAAAGCAAATGGTCATCAACTACCAATATTTAAACGAGGGTACTATTAAAAACTCTTATCTGCTCCCCTTAATCCCACAGCTTATTGATTGGCTCAAGAATGCCGATATGTTCACTGCCCTTGACTTACATTGGGGGTATAATAATGTATGAATCAAAGAAGGTGACAAATGGAAAGGTGCCTTTGTCATCCCAGTCGGCACGTATGAACCAACCATAATGTATTTTGGAATGACTAACTCTCCCCCCACATTCCAGCAGATGATGAATGACATATTTAATGACATGTATGCTGTAGTAATTATTTATATCAATGACTATATAATATTTACATCCAAGAAGACAAAGGAGGAGCACAAAGAGGTAGTAAAAGAGGTCCTTCACCGCTTATGTGAGAATGACCTTTATTTAAAACCCTCTAAGTGCACCTTCTCGCAGGACAAAGTAGACTTTTTGGGTATGGTTGTATTTAAAAAGGGGGTAGAGATGCAGGAAAAGAAAGTGGCAGGGGTCATGGAATGGCCCATTCCCACTCACTTAAAGTAGCTCCAGGGATTCCTCGGACTCTGTAATTATTATAGACATCTCATTGAAGGCTTTGCTGAGATCATGTGCCCCCTGAACAACCTTACCAAGAAAAACATTCCATTCACATGGGATCCTGATCAACAAAGGGCACTCGACACTTTGAAAAAGTGTTTCACAACAGCACCCCTTCTTGCTTACCCTAACCGAGAACAGGAAGTCAGGGTTGAAATGAATGCCTCAGATATTTCCACAGGAGCTGTGCTCTCTACCTTATGTGATGATGGTAACTGAAGACCTGTGGCCTTCATCTCTTATTCTTTTGATAGCACAGAGTGCAATTATCCTATTTACGATAAAGAACTACTTGCAGTGATTCGGGTGCTGGAAGAGTGGCGCCACTATCTTATTGGTCGCAAATGATTTGAAATCTGGACTGACCACAAAAATCTTGAATATTGAAAGAAGCCGCAAACTTTAAGCAATCAGCAAGCCTGTTGGCATGCTTTTCTTCAAGAATTCAATTACATATTTATTTATAAACCTGGTTCTTCAAATGGACAAGCTGATGCACTTTCGCGTCAACTGGATCATGGGGAGGCTGTGCAAGACCACAATAGCAATATTATGGTCTTGCCTCCTTCCATTTTTATCAATTCCATTTTTTTATCTCTGAACTTTCTTTCAAAGTTGGAATCTGAGTCAGCCTCCTTGGGGGTTGATGTGGTGAATGACTTTCTTTTTGATGCTACTATGAATATTTTCAAAAGTGACAAAAACAAGGTTTTCATACTGAAATCATTATGTACTCATTTAATAACTCTTTGTCATGATTCCCCTATTGCTGGACATGGCAGACATTTTAAAATTATTCATACCCTTACTCATTGCTTTTCATGGCCTGGTGTCACCAAAGACGTTAAAACTTATGTAGACAGCTGCCAAGTGTGCGCCCTCATGAAGGGTAAGCAAAAAGCACCAACAGGAAAACTTCTCCCTCTCCCAGTTGCTAAGCAACCCTGGGAAAATCTATCTGTAGATTTTATTATGGGATTACCTGAATCACATTCATTTACGGCTATTTGCGTGGTAGTAGACTGCTTCTCTACAGAAGTAGTGTTTATTCCCACTTACGATACATGTTCTTCTTTGGACTTAGCTATTCTATTCTGGGATCACGTATGGTGTACCCACAGACTACCCTCCACACTTGTTTCTGATTGTGGTCCCCAGTTTGTCTCTGCCTTCACCAAGGATCTATGCAAACACCTTGGCATTTCCCAAAAGATCTTCACAGTGTATTATCCTCAGACCAATGGACAAACAGAGCATGTAAATAGAGACTTAGAACAATATCTCTGTGCTTACATCAGAAAGAAGCAAGGAAAATGGGCAGATTGGCTCAAAATGGCTCAGTTCTCCCATAACAACACAATAACCACAGTGATTGGCACCACTCCCTTTAACATTACTCAAAATTATGCACCCCGCATGGGTTTTGAAGGGAAATTAGCTGGTTTCACAGGAGATATGAGCCATTCCCACAAGGAGATAGAAGCGGCCTTAGAAACTGCTAGAGAAAAGATGATCACTTCTGCCAATAAAAGTTGATCAGAAGCACCAGAGTATTCCATTGGCCAACAAGTCTGGCTTTCCACAGATAAACTAAAGCTTCCCTATATGGCATGCAAATTAATCCAGAAATATATTGGATGTTATGATTCATTGGACCCCTATCCTTTTTCCTCACTTCTCTAGCTATATGCTGTATGACTACAAGTCACTCATTCGACTCTTGCCTCATGCACTTTCCTTTCCTCATTCATCTCACATGACCTTGTCCAGTCAGCAATTGCCGTTTCCCTCACATGATTCTGCAGTCCACAGTC
The DNA here is from genome assembly GCA_038092875.1 of Lanmaoa pseudosensibilis. Lineage (NCBI taxonomy): Eukaryota > Fungi > Basidiomycota > Agaricomycetes > Boletales > Boletaceae > Lanmaoa > Lanmaoa pseudosensibilis. Next base: position 2,727 of record JBBPRF010000587.1, on the reverse strand, counting down.
ATGACACCATTGATTGTTCATTGATTTTCCAATTCATTCCATTTGTAATACTAATAATGCATCGCCTCTTCATTGGCTCTTCATATTGTATGACATGTCATCACTATTCCCATTACCATTCTTAGTTATCCTTTCCCATGGTCCATGTGCAGATCCCTCACATATAAATACCTATGCCTTCGCAGCAGAGCTCCTTAGCTTAGACCTCCCTTGTATTACCCTAGTATCTCTGCAATCAACAAGGTCCTTGTCCCTTTGTCCCTCACCCCCTTGAAACCCCTTGAACCTAAGGACGGTCAGTATTGCCTTTGATACAACTGTACTCTGTGCCTAGTCATTACTGTTGTGATCTTTCGCCAGACAACTCACTTTGCCACTTGACTGCTTACGTGTCAGTGGATTCCCCATGCCACAAGTATGCCCAAGCATTTGTGGAATCTTTGAACTTAGAACCCTCAACCTTAGGACCTTCTTACACCTTTCAAGGGCTACATCCGATCCTACCTGGGTTGAGCATAACAAAAGGTCTAAGCTCTCCTTGATCAGCTACTCCTACGTAAGCTGCCACCATTTTTCAATGACTCCCTTCCAATCCCCATTGGCGACCTCATTGCCCCACTCCACCTCCCAACTCTACCTCTGAGGAAAATACCACTAAGGAGGATGACTCTTGCTACGACCTCTTCACTTCTGACCTTACCCTACCCTCACAGGAAGAAACGCTAGAAGACACTCAGCTCTCACACCAGCTCTCCCATTCACTCTCCATTCCCCGTGAGCCCACTCCTCCCTCTCCCACACCTGTCCAGTTTTCCCCTCTATTTCAACTTCCCCCTCCTCAGCCACCTCCACCAAAAAAATCCACCATATCCTCAAAACCTGTTGAACTTCGCCTCAGAGCACCTAAGGCCTTTGATGGATCCTACGATCGAGCCATTGAGTGGCTCAACACTGTTGAAACTTGCCTTTTGGTTAATGTCGACATGTATAACACCAATGCCAAGAAGGTAGCCTTTGCCCTCTCTCATATGACCAAGGGATCCGCATCTACTTGGGCTGGAACTTTCCACCAAAATGCCTTGACTCACTCACCACCCAATCTTGGGACTTTCACTGACTTCAAAACGACCTTCAAAAATGTGTTTGAACACCACAACACCATTGGCAATGCTGTCACCTGGCTCTTCACCACCCGTGTCATCCCCAAGAAGGATGAATCCCATGGCACCACATTGATGAACTACATTTCCGAATTCAAAAACAAAGTAGCCCTTACTCAGATCATGGATGAAAATGTCCTCATCTGATACTTCACCTCTGGAATTCCTGCCACGCTCATGACTGAAATCATGGGGATAGACACTATCCCCACTACTGTCAACTCTTGGTATGAAAAAGCCATACATTTCCAGATCCAATGGGATCACACCTGCAAAATTGCCCAGGTAAATAAGAAACGCTCAGGCAGTTATCATTTGTTTTCCCCTAGGAACTCCTCCACCCCTGCTAAAGACCCCAACGCTATGGATGTTGACGTGATCAAAGTAAGCAAGCTGACCAAAGCAGAACACCAATGTTGCCATAAGGAAGGCCTCTGCTTCCACTGCTGAAAACCCGGACATATATTTTTCAAATGCTTTGCCTTCCCCGAAAAACCTAGGAACAAATGCATCAATAAGGTTGAAGAAGAGACACTTCCAAAGCTAGAAGAAGTTGAGGATGATGACAATGAAGAAAATGTCTGCTGTGTCTCTTTTCTCACAGATTTTTGAATTGGGAATCTGCTGCAATGCCAGACTGCCCTTCTCCCCATAGTGGTATAACCATACCCTCTCTTGTAACAAAAGCAATAGAAATCGCTGTTCAAGTCATTGTACCCTCGCACACTCTCAAAGCCATCAACACTTGTGCCCTCATTGACAGTGGGGCAAGCATCAACTGTATGGGCTGGGACTTCACCAAGAAGAACTCTTTCCTCATCAAGAAACTCAAGAAACCCCTCCGAGCCTGAAATGCAGACAGCTCTTGTAATAGAAGCAGCAACATCCAACATGGCATAACCCTCTTTATCAACATAGAAGGCATTGCCCACCGTGTTTTTTTCCACCTCATGTCCCTCAAAGATAACATCATCCTCAGAACTTCCTGGCTTTGCACCATGAATCCCCAGATCAATTGGGTCAAAAGAACTATTTCTATCATGAAATCCTCTGATCAATTGAAGGAACTCTATTCTTCCCACGTCACTGATGTCAAACGACACAACACCCACTACTGGGTACCGCCTCCAGCGCCTCCCCACCATCTCAATATCTTCACCACTGAACAGGAGAAACTCTTCTCCTACAATGGATGGGAAGAGGAAAACCAATTCCTCTCCTGTGCCATGAACAACTGTGCCTTGTACTGGACCATCCAGTTTGGATCTCACTATGCTCCTCTTGGATCTGCCTGGATTGCAAGAATTATCCAAGCCACCAAACTCGCCATCTCTGCCAGGAAAGATAAACCAAAGACTATGCTTCCTCCGGCTTATGCCGAATTCGCCTCAGTCTTCTCAAAAGAAGCCACCAACCACATTCCCCCCTCTAGACCCTATGACCACAAAATAAACCTTAAAGAAGGTTTCACTCTGAAGATTGGGAAACTCTATCCCTTAACTCCCAAAGAACGCACCACCACCAAATCTTTCCTAGATGAGAACCTTGCTGCCAGAAAAATCCATCC
>JBBPRF010000586.1:0-19676 GCA_038092875.1 Lanmaoa pseudosensibilis | reverse complement strand
TGTGTGGGTCCGAATGAAGCAAATCAATGAGGTGTTCAGCGGTTCCAGTGATGTGTACACTTTTCAATCACCAGTGGTATCTCAGCGCTTCAGTAACGACACAGTAACTTTTAATGACGTTTAGGGAGTGAAATGTGACCAAGTTCACCGTCCAAATAGGAAATACAAGAAACGACCTCGAACACGACGACTCCGACTAACTACCGATCGTTGACAGACTCCCCCGCCTCGTCAACACCCACGTTCGGCGCCAGCCGGGACACCCGCCGTCGGTTCGGCGTGAGCGGCATCAACGTCGAATCGAACGTCGGCGGGTCGTCCGATTCGCGGGTCGCGAGGACGACTTTACCGCCGATCGACTCGAAGCTGAGATGCGCGCCGACCTTGAAGTCGTCTGATTTCCAGAGTCGTTGGTAGAGGTAGGATTGGGAGGCGTCGTTGGCGTGGGGCGACGATCGAGACGAGGAGAGCCTGTGTGGTGTTCGGAGCCAGAAACGGAGCCGGTGGCTTGCGCCTGGGGGGGTCGAAGGAACGGGGATCGAGCTGGTTGATGCGAATGGGGGGTCAGTAGATGAATGGAGGGGTGAGAGGAGGAAGGGACTTGCTAGATCAGAAAGGAAACAGTTTGGGGTTCGCAATAGAGCCTTAGATGGTAATCCTCAAAGAGCGTTCTGCCCGCCCCGCCGGCTTCGTAATCGAGCGAGAGCGCATAAGTGCCTGGCCCGATGGGTTTCCATCTACGTCACAGGGGGAGAAGCATCAGCTTGGGACGGCCCCACAGGGGAAGAGCAAGAGGAGGGGGGGGAGAAAGATGAACGAGACCTGACGATGAAGCTAACGTGTGCGCGTCCGACGATGCCTTGGTAGATCAACATGTCTTGGGTCGCGTTACGGAGGGCGGCAAAGGAGGCATCAGTGATGGCCCTGAAGTCGGGGTCCCTGCCGAACCAGAGGTCTTTTTCGCCAAATATCCGATGATCGACGCCTGCCGTGCGTAGCCAGACTCGAAGATGGAATAGAGAACCTGCCGGAAGGCAGGATCTTGGGGGGAACGCACTGCTGGGGTGTGATCAGTTGCGGGTTCGTGAACAGGCCAAAATGAAATTTACAAAACGACAAAGTCTAATCTGCGGGGATCTATGGAGAGTCTCATGGTGATGGGTTTAGAGATGGCGCGTTCGACGTGGCCGAGTTTCATGGACAAAGAGAAAGAGTAGTGGTTTGATCGGCCTGACTCTGACTCTACCCTGAAACCCATGAGTGACTCGTTTGACATGGACGAAAACGAGGCTCACAAGATGAAGATCTGCACGCAAGCATTACCTGCAAAGAGATTGTAGGTGTACATATATGCCTCGTGAGGTTCCATCTGAAGGAACGACCTAAGGAAGCGCGATGAGCTGGATATTATTAGACGCGAATGAAAGGATACTGACTGTGACGTTGAAGAGGGTGACGAAATCTCCGAATGCAGTCCGCTATGATCGAAGGGCCTTTCGCCGCGCCCAAAGCTAGGTCAGCGGAGATACATCAATCAGAAACGAAATGAAAGCACAGATATGATCCTTACGGGGTACCCATCTCTAAACCCGTTCTTGCACTGACGCACTGGCTCGCTGGCTGATAGACGGGGAGGAAGGACTCGTTGTCTGCTGCTATATCCACGAGAGCGTCTGTCCCGGCAGCATCCTGACAAATGACCTGCCAGATTCCTGGACGAACGTTAGCTTGATCCAGGGTGAATCCCAACGACGAGGAAGAAATTCGCGGTGCAAAGTTCCAATTATCAACTTGTCTTGTCTTTTCTTTTCGCTTTTCTTCCCCGGCGCAAGGGTGGAGAATCCAGGAGATCTAGCGCCGTTCAAACTGGGCAACTTAGGGTTCGCCGTGGATGTACTAATAATAATCAGTGCGTGGCAAGCCGGAAGTATTTAGGTCTAAGTTCACCAGCTCACAACCACATTAGAGGCGCACTGCACACATTGATCGGCGTTCTCTTCAAACGACTTGATGCGGATGGGGTGCCTGGCCATCTCCAGCGCGTCATAACGGCGTCCCGTCTCCGCGAACGAAGACCTTCCACATCACGCACAACGGCGTGATCAATGCTTGGGACCGAACTAAATGCGACTCAGGTCGAATGGTATATTTCTCGAGGGCACGTTGAGGCGCTGTGGAGGAGAGAAGGTGAAACATGTTTTTATGAGTAATTTTTCCACTAGGCAAGTCACCAATAAAGCTCGATGGAGTTTCAACTTTTCATGAGTCAGGTTGCTTACCCTCTCGGAGAGTCGGGAGACTTGATTATTACATTACCACTAAAATTTCCAATTGAACATAGTGGGAAGTATGACATCTCAGTCTCTCAGCAATCTATGTTCCCTAAGGGTTAGTTCACCAACTTTGCTGGTTTTGGGTGTAACTGATGTGTTTTTTTCCCTTTCTTGCTAGCTGTCCTCCAATCACAGCTCTCAACGGTCTGTGGAAGAGTCGTCAAGCGATAACGTTACATAAGTAACTTTGTAGATCGGTTCGTAAGTCGAAGCACCTGTGCCGTCCGCCAATCACATTTTCCCCGGGCCGCACTTAGCTGTAACCAAAAGCAGCCTCGGATTGGCTTGGCTAGCGGCCCTTGATTTGAATGGCCTGCAATTTCATGCGACAACTTTGCATGCCCTCTCGCAGACTCGGATACTAGATGTGACCGGTCACGGTGGAAGCGAAGAGAGGCGCGGAGCAGAAGCGAGATACGCTGAACCGTAAGGCTCAGCCACTTTTTTTATTTATTTAAGGAGGTTCGTCGTCCCTACCTTGCATACCCACGTCTCTCACCACGACCCAATATGTTTGCCAAGTTCAGGTATGGTACAACTTCCTCACCCACGTTTGAGTCTCGCATTAACCAGATCACCCTTCTCTTGCCTTTGGCTAGCCTGCTTGCCCTCGCGCTCCCCCTCGTCTCTGCGCTGACCTTCAATACCCCCACGAACGTGGTGAGCGGCGGCAACACCACGTTCACATGGACTTCGGAGGTCAGGGACCCTGCCGCGTACCAGCTCACCGTCTCGAACCCAGCAGGCGTCGCGACATTGATCGGGACCGTCCCAGTAACTAAGGCGAACGAAATCACCCTCTGGGTCCCTGGATATATTGTGCCTGGGTATGTCCGTTTGATTCCCTGACAGTGATCATGATATATTGACCAGTGTTTTCTCTTTGACGCACACGTGTACAGCAAAGGGTACATCCTAGTGGCAACGCTCCTTTCGTACGTTTTGCATCTTTGGGTCACAGACTTGACTGGAATCGGAATGCGTTGACGATCTGACGGCAATGTTTCTTCCCTCCTTGTTTAGTGACGCTGGGGCATACGTCTTTGGGTGGAGTGACCAATTCACGATCGCCGCCGCCGAGTAAAAAAACCACGATGATGGTCGCGCATCCGACCCCTGCTGTACGTACATTGTCCGGTTGTAATTATTCGTCGCTGAATCCTTTCGATCTATGGTCGTTATTTTATCAGGGTATTTCATTTGGATGAACATGCTCCTTGTTCCGCGTTCAGCAATGCTAGTTGAGATTGAAATGACAAGGATATGATCACACTCAATTACATACCGTCTTTATCGTCGTCGTTTTAATGGCCGTTCGTCTTTTTCATCATTATGTTCCTATCATCACATTTGCCACCCTTGGTTTAACCTGCTGTTTTCTTTGAGCTGACGAAGGTGTTTTACACCTGAGCTCATGTAGTGAGTATAGTTGGCCAACTTATTAATGCATTTCATTTCATTCCAAATAAGATGTTACCACCGTGGTTGCGTGTTGCATTTAGGATGCAATGTCCAGAGTGGTACTTATCAGACAAATTATTACTTATCCAAGAAAGGAAATTCTCCTTGATGATTGTCCGTCAGCGTCCATGGCGGGCTCGGCAGCTGCAGCAACTCTGGAGACCGCTCTGCTTTAAAAGTATACACAGAGAACGCGCATTACGCGAGGACAAACGATGGCCTGGTTGGGAGGTCGTCGTAGGCATTGAGGTCCATGCTCAGATCAAGTCACGGAGAAAACTATTTTCTGGTCAGTGTGATGTTTATTTCAACTACCTCGGGAACCTTTCTCCTCATTCGACATGCAGATGCGCTGACTTCCAAGCCCGGGGAAAAACCCAACTCGTTCGTCGCCTTCCACGATGCCGCATTACCTGGGACACTTCCAGTGAGTAACCCGTTCGTGTCAGCTGGTCGGTCGCATCTGAGCAGACACTGCAGACATTGAACCCAATATGTGTCGAGCTCGCCGTTCGAATTGCCATTGCACTGAACTCGCAAGTCCAGTCACGCTCAGCATTCGACAGGAAACACTACTTCTATTCTGATCTACCCGCAGGCTATCAGATTACGCAGCGCTATGGTGAGTGTGATACGTCTTTGCCTCGTACACACATATATATATGCGCATATACGCGTTTTGGGTAGCGCCGTTGGCCAAAGGGGGTTACTTGGACTTGTCGCGTGATGACGTCCGAGTTGGAATCACCCAGATACAGCTGGAACAGGTCTGCAACGCGTCTCGACGCGTCCAACACGGATTCTCACCACACATATTCATTCTCAGGATACCGCAAAGTCGATATTTGATGTGCGTCGCCGTATCACTCAAGTCGACCTCAACCGCGCGGGTTCGGGGCTAATGGAAATCGTTTCTGAACCGGATATGAGGTCAGTCTCACAGTGACGTCGAAATCCAGATTTTGTAAACTGGGGTGCTCTCATTGTGTTTCAAGGTCTCCAGAAGAGGCGGGAGATTACGTTCGCACTCTCCAGGCCATGCTCAGGGCTGTAGGGGCTAGCGACGGCAGCATGGAACTCGTGAGTACATCGTTCACGCAATCTCCCCCATCTGACGATGTATCTTAGGGCTCGCTCAGATGTGACGTCAACGTGTCCGTGAATAAACCTGGACACCCCCCGGGGACGCGATGCGAGATCAAGAACCTCAATAGTGTCAAGTTCATGATGGTAGCCATCAGTACGTCACTCCTCGTTCCCGTCCTCGATACAGATCGTCACATGCCCTCTTAGCATCCGAAGTCTTTCGTCATATCAACCTCCTCGAAAGCGGTCAGACGGTACCTCAAGAGACGCGCGGGTTTGACGAAGCCAGGGCGGAGACATTCAAGTTGAGAAGTAAAGAGGACTCGCCAGATTATAGATACATGCCAGACCCCAATCTGCCACCACTTCTCCTGTCTCCCGTTCGTATCCCTTTTCTTCCGCGTTCATCATGCATTCAATCGCAGTCTCTAGGAGTACATAGATCGCGTTCGGAGATCTATGCCAGAGCTCCCTCAAGAAACACGTGCGCGGTTAATAAGCATAGGTTTGACTGAGCAGGAAGCAGAGGTCCTCACGACTGTGGACGCTGGACGAGAGGTTCGGTTTGACGGTGAACCTGCCAAAGGAGCCGTTCAGTACTTTGACCGCCTCGCCAAAGGACGATCCGCAAAGGCGGCCGTGAACTGGTATGTACGGGCTCAAGTGTGGTATTCAGCGTTGTGTTTTGAGATCGAGTTAGGATGATACACGAACTCCTTGGTCAACTCGCTGCTCGCAAAGAAACGTTTAGCGACAATCCGATTTCTGTGGAGCAGATGGGCGAGTTGGTTGACATGGTGCAATGTGGGAAGATTACAGGTACCTATATTGCTATTTGTTATGGGAATAATGCTCATGCATCATCATCTCTAGGGACGTCGGGAAAGACCTTGTTACGTGAAATGGTCACCTCACGCTCGACGGTTTCCCCTTTGATACTGGCAAAAGAGTTGGGTCTTCTGGCTGTATCTGACGACGACGGATCCCTCTTGAAGAATTGGTGTTTGGAGGCAATCGAGGTGCTTCCTGAAGAAGTTCAGAAAGTAAGAGACGGGAATCTGAAAGTCATGAATCGGATAATGGGAAAAGTTATGCAACTGAGTGGAGGGAGGGTGAAGGCGGGCGATGTGAGGCAGATGCTGGATGATCTGCTCCGGAAATCCTGAGATCACTCGATGGAGTGCAGCGATTTCCATGCGTGTCGTCGATGATATACTTTACATCTTGCTCTACTACTACATCGTGCATATCAACCTCTAGACCCCCAACTTTGCCACTTCTACCTTTGTCCTCAGTCCCCTCCATCGTGTGCCAGCGCCAGCTTGTTGACTCACTTCGGATGGCATTTCCGTAAGGACCTTTGCAACGAAATTGTCATCGGTGAGAGGTGTCATGTCGTTGCGTCTGGGCAGTTGCTGTAGGACCGTGTGTGAGATATATCCATGGACGACTTGTATGACATACGCGTTTCACCCGATCATATGGTGCTTCCCATCCGCTCAGTTGTCGCACAACGATTGGGGAGCTAGATGCAAAGGAATGGAATATCCGCGTGTCATGTATTCGAAAGAGGACATTGTCCACGCGTAACGTGAATCGCGCAAGGATAAAGATGCAAGTGGGCATGACGCGCTTTACGAGCATATAAGCTTACCGCGCCAAGACGAAAAATCAGGAGCATACTGACTATTCTGACGAGCAAATGAGACGATCCGTTATCGTGCAACTCGTCTTCGAACAGTGGTACTTCTGCGTAGAACAGGATCGGATCTGGTCGGGTGAGTTCGGAGAGCGGGATCGTGTGATTGGGATCGTCGGGATCGGCATCTGTCCATAGCTCCGAATCGGATGATGACCCGTCGGGGTGTCCGGGATATGTCGTCGTGTACGTCCAGTCGTATGGTTTAGCCACGACGGTTGTGGGTAGCGGCAGGCTTGTACCAGGGTCTGTGCTGGTAGAACGCGCTCAGAGACAACGGACATTGTCTACGCCACAGGGTCTTACCGACTCCTCAACCAAGCATCCGCATAGCCGACTTTGACACCCCCATCCCCCTCCTCGAGCTCACCGCCCTTCACGCTCGACAACGCACCCTTGGTATCGAGCGTCAACTTCCACCCCGAGGTACGATGCTCGAGGGATAGGTAGTTGTTTCCAAACGTCATTTCTGGCAATGGAAACCCGAGTGCAGACTGGAGTGCGTCACACTCGAACGCGTTGGAGATGGCGTTGGTCGAGGCGGTGATGACCCAGTCGTAGATTTCGATTGTCCGCGCATTCGTCGACTCTGAGAGCGTGTGCTGCGGGACAGCGACGGCTTCAGACATGATGGGGTCCAGGAAATACTCCTCGGTAAGATCAAACGCTCTCTTGCGCGTCGCCGTCGTTGTCGATGACGAGAACTGTGACCTCGCGCGGAGTTTCAAATTTTATTCGATTAAAACCATTTTAGAATTTGTATTTCTCGAATATCTCGTGAATTATTTCCACACAAGAGTTGTTTCCCCGGCCTTTTGCTAAGACGATGGAGGAATCGCGACCGTCCACGCCAGTGGCGCCCCCACAGGACCTGTGGTCCTCGATATTAGACTCGGTGTCCTCGACGCGCTCGATTCCGTCCAAACAAGTCCTCGTCCTTGGCCCACCTTCCTCGGGCAAATCCGTCCTCGCATCCGCACTACTCCAGAAACCCGTCGCCGCACATGATAGCAACGACGAATCGCGCACCGATTTCGCACTGGGATACGACTGGGCTGACGTCCGAGATGAGGGGGACGAAGGTACGTCTGTCTTGTGGGGAACTTGGTGTTGAACTCGGTCGGTGGCGAGCTGGGTGTTTCTGTCGGTAGATACGTTGGCGCGGTTGTCCGTGTATACGGTGCCTTCGGATGCAAAGGCCTATACGGCCTTGCTGCCTCATTTCTTACCCCCGAGGTCGGCGCTGCCACATACGCTCGTCATGGTCGTGCTGGACTGGACGCGTCCGTGGACATTCCTGGAGGATCTACAGACGTGGCTCAAGTGGGTGGAGGAGTGGGCGAAAGGGGACAGCTCTCGAGAGGTGGAGATTGTGAGAGAGGAGAACCACGAACGACGTATGTGTTTCTTTTTAGATCGTATTGTTGTCGGGGGTTATGGAACTCGGATCTGGAACGTTGCGTAGTACAGGCACATCTACAACACTACACCGAACCATCCGCCGACTCGTTACCCGTTACGTCGAACTTGACGTCGAATGCTGTGTTGCCGTTGGGTCCTGGGACGCTCACGCACAACTCAGCTGGGGTTCCGATCATCGTCGTGTGCACAAAGGCGGATTTGATTGACGAAGGGAGTGACCTCGTCGGTGCTGGTGCATCAGGGATGGGAACTATGGTAAAAGGTAAGGGGGGTGAATGGGAAGAACAGACGGATGGCGTTATGCAAGTCCTCCGTACGATGTGTCTAAAATGTAAGCCGTTTATTTTCGTTTGCGTCGTGATATCCCAACTCGAATGATTAGATGGTGCCGCGCTATTTTACACGACTCCTCAACCAAATACCCTTAACGTGCTTCGGCAGTATACGTTACATCTCTTGTTTACGCCTCCAGCACCGGCTCTTGGAGTGGCCGCTGGAACGGAGGCTCCCTCACCGATACGAAATCCGTTCGTGTTCCATCACAGACCGAACACGCTCGACCGTGACCGCATCGTCGTTCCTGCTGGTTGGGATAGCTGGGGAAAGATTGGTGTTCTACGGGAAGGATTTGAGGCGCGAGTTTGGGGCGAGGCATGGGACACGGATCTTGCGGAGGGATCAGAAACGGAGGATGCTGGCGGAGCAAAGAGAATGTATCGAACCTTGGTGCCCGATCAAGGCGCAAAGGTGAGCTCCACAGCAGACTGTCAGTACGTGTTTCTCATTTCCGCTCGAAGCTCCCACCACTACCCCCGTTCAACGCCCCGATGGCGGAACAAGCTTTCCTTGCGAAGCATTATGACGAAAATTCTAAAAAGCCGGACCGAGATCCACGTGGTGCGTTCCGCAACCCCGCAGAAACCGCGACGGCCGGTCTCGTCGGACCCCTTGGGAGCAGCAGCTTCAGCCTGCCGAACGTGGAGAAGGCGCTTGCGGATATGGAAACCGGTTTGGGCAGTAGCAGCGCGTTGAACGCGAGTGTGAACGGAGATGCTGCGCGACGTCTGTCAAGAGGGAGTATGCGGCCTACGTCTGGGTTGTCTGCGGTGGGTGGTGCAGGGGCGTCGACTACTGGTCGGGCACCTACGTCACCGACCTTGAGTGCGTCGCCAAGCTCGACGGGAGGACAGACGCAACATGAGGTATTGCAAAACTTTTTCCAGAGCTTGTTGAGTTCCAAGGACCGAGCGGGCGCAAGTGCGGCTGCATCTCGAGCAGCCGCCGCGGGACCTTCGTTGCCAAGGTCGAATGGCAGTCCTGGCGGGCCGGAGGATGCGAGCTGATAGTTGGGTTGTCGTCTGATATGGTAGTGGTATTTTTTTTTTGTGATTGGCACGTGGATAATCATACCCCCTGATGTTGTTTCTGTAAGGGTTCTGCCGGCAGCCTAGCATCTATCGATCGACTCGTTTCTTGGCGATGGCTTAGATGTGACCGATTTGTCCCGTACTTAATAGAGTGATTACCCTGAGGAACCTCGGCCTACGATCTTCTCATCGTAGATTGTCCCCCCTCCTCCATGTACGCTCATCATGCATATCTGCTCTACGGGTACATTCTAGGGGTTCTTCTCGAAAAAGGAAAGAGCGGACTACCCAAACAGATGGCAACAATGCAGTTGACGACGATGAATTTTCACACGGGCGCTCCCCGACATCTGCCTCGTTGCAGCTCACATAGCGTGTCCCCCGATCCCGACGCCGCCCAAAAACGACCAGAAGAATACAAAAAATATGGGTAAATGGTGGGTTTGTTCATTATCTTATCGTAAACCCGGGTCCGCTAAAGCAGCATTGTATTCCAGGACAACAGAATACTATGATGATGTCCTTGGCGCAAAAATGAGGAGTTTGGTGTATGTCTCCGTCTTTTTCCATGACCACCGTAGCTGATACCTGTCCTAGCTCTGGCGCCATCAAGCGCGCTAAGCTCGAGAAAGCAGAGCCCACGATTACCTACGAAGGATTCGTAGAAGACCTCGACCGGGGTGATTCTTTCACCACATCTCTCATCGAAGTACTCGTCAAGGTGTGTGTCGCACTCGGATACCATTCATATTCTGGACCGACGTCGCCACATAGGAAGTTGCAGAACGTCGTTATCGCCACCACGCAGCTGATCGTGGTCTCATTGGGGACCGCACCGCGCGGTCCCTGCGCAAGCTATCCAGTCCTACATCTGTCTACCGTGAGCGTGCTCCCGGTCGCCCTCCCGGTGCCCGACGAGGCGTAGATCTTGCCGAGTATCTCTCACAACCCCCAGACGAACTGGACGTGGACGAAGACGACGACGAGCTGGGTCCGTATGGCACTTTTGTGCCCGTCATGGAAGGCAGTCGCCTCAACACAGATTTGTACGATGCATATCGGTCTCAACACAGTTGGTCGAATTCCTCGACACCTTACTTTTTGAGCTTTCCTCACACCTCTCCCCCGATGTCATCAGCCCCTCCTCCCGATGCGGGGAGTGACAGGGTACTACCACCGCTCGTGGATACCTCACCACCGACGAGAACGAGTCCATGGCCGCTTTCATCGTCGGGCGGGTTCCTGCACTCGACGTTATCGAGGCAGCCCTCGATTCGTCGTCCTGGGCGTAACAGAATGTCAGATTTTAGCGAGTTTACGACCGCACGGCGTAATTCCACCCGTCAACTTTCCCAAGACGAAGACCACAATGCTCGATCAGAACTCCCGGTTGCCAACAACGCCGAGGTGCCGGCCACATCTTCCCTTGGTCCCCGCTCGTCGTCTATCCAAGCCAGACGGTTCTTCCCTTTTGGGAGGACACGTCGGTTCGAAATCATACCAACGCCACGACCGGCGGCGAGTATGTCGGACGACTGGTATTTCCCGCCTCATTCGGGGTGGACGACGAATCCATCTGAACGGTTAGGTGGGGGGGAGGAGTCGGCTGAAGAACGTTCGCAGGCGCCACGCTTGAGACGGGGTGGACTGCGTGCACCAGAATCGTTGCTCTCGCGGCATAGTTCACCACCCATTGGGGTTCCGTCTATCGCATTTCCAACGGCGGAGGAGCTACAGCGCGTGAGGACGGCAGGGGTAGCTGCTACGCCAGCCCCCGCAACGGTGGTGACAGACAATAGAAATGAGAGTAGTTTGGTGGCGGGGGAGGGTGTGAGACCGGTGGAGGAACCTGTACAATGAATTTATTTATGTAAATGGGATGGATTATTAGATTCGATTTTACGCTACTATGTTTTCTTTTTTGTTTCGAGACACCTGTATCTTTCTCAATTCTATATGTTGTTGCAGTAGAAGACGACCAAACTAGGAACAAACATAACATTGCACCAAAGTTGCAATGTCGCTTACGTAACCATATATATCGCTGTCCATGATCAAGAGGCGAAGCCGTCCACAACCCCGCGTCCGAGAAAGGTCTCCAGAAGCAGTAGATACACCCTCGGCTCATGTTTCTGACGACGAGGACGACGAGGACAAGTTTCTTCCGTGCGTGTTTCCCTTCCCCGATGTGCAACGCACTGAATCACATCTGACAGACTCTCGGAGCTGCTCGAGTTGAGGCGGTTGCGCAAGGCGAGGCAGGGGATCGACGTACATAAGCTATCGAGTGGAGATGCGAAGAAGAAACGACGACGGAATGCGGAGGAAGCACCTGAGGAAAAGGGTGGGTTGAGAGCCGGTGCGGGTTCAGGTGCAGGTTCAGGTTCAGGCGCGGGTGCAGGTGCGAAGACGGAGGACGAGTAAGCGCGTCGTGCGCTCTTCGTCGACCGTCGATTGACATGCGCGATAGCGAGCAAGAGGACGCAACTGCCAAGGCTCGACGGGCCGTTCGGACGAACAACTTTACCCAACAGACGAACGCGCTCGACGTGGATAAGCACATGTGCGTCACTTCCACTTGGGGGTTTTTTTAAAATGCTTTTTTTTGTCACTTTTCGGTCTCACCGTATGCATCCAGGATGGCTTATATCGAAGAGAACTTGAAGATTCGACGTCAGCAACAGGACGCCGCGGAACAGTCGTCTCGTGATCCCAACGATGAATTCTCGCTCTCTGAGCGCTGGAAGACGGAAAAGAAGACGGCAGACGAGGGAAGTGTGACTAATAGTCTGGCAATGTTGACGGCGATACCAGAGGTCGACCTTGGCATGGAGTGCGTCAATCCACTCCTTTTCTTTTCCCCTCGTTTCGAAACCATCCGCTGAATGTTTTCACTGACGCCTTCAATTTATCTTTTTTTCTTCTTGGTAGTTCAAGACTCAGGAACATCGAGGAAACGGAAAAAGCGAAACGCCAAGTTGCTGAAGAACGCAAAGAACGCAAAAAGGTGAATACCGACGAGGAACACCTCGTCGCTACCCGGTGTACGTGTCTTTAATTTTCTCGCTCTCTCCATGGACAAACACCTCGCCTATTCTGACGACGGTATATTAATTTTGTCGCCCAGTTTATCGTCCGCACATGAAACAAAAGTCAGACGTGGAAATCATGCGTGAAGCCAAGTTGGAAGCGATGGGGTTACCTTCGCAGGAAGACCGTAAACCACGACATGACAAGCCACAAATGGCGACGGATGAATTGGTATGTGGTACTGCGCCTACGGGGGTTCGTGATATGTTTCTGATGCTTGTCGTAGGTCATGGAACGGTTCAAGAAACGAATGCGAAGATAGTGCATTGCGGTCCTTGTTCATTCGCTGTTTTTTTTTCAATACAGCAAGCCTCTGAGGGTAGGAGAAGGACGCTCGATTAGTTCCAATATTGCACGTTTTTGCAGCACAGGTCGAGTGTCGCACGATGCAGTCGGTGCCTTTGTGTACTTGATGAGACGGTATACCTGCCAGAGTCGTCGTGTTCACAAATATTCATACCTTTTTGCTATGAGCACGGTTTCATTCGTGATCCAAAAGTAGTGGCATGGGTATGCCCGGGTGTTGCCCGGGTCCTACCCGTAGGTTCTTGAGTGATTGAAACATTGCCTGTGTCCGCCGGGTACACCCCCAGTGGGTATGTGTGGGTATGGGCTTGGGTACGAGTGCAACCTGTGGGTTCTCGGGTCAGAACAATGACCTGCAGGTCGACCACGGGTATGCGGGTCACTCTATGGATTCGAAAGCAAACATACAACAAAGTATTCCTTGACTAGTTTCGAACCGTCAATATAGATCTCATTCACATCACACGACAGTGGTTGGTGATGAAAATTTCGTTCTGGGGCGTAACAGATTGACTTCTTCAATGTAATGGTCCCATTATATTGAAGAGGTCAATCTGTTACGCTGGCACAACCTGTGGGTAACCCCCTGCCCCTCCACTTCTGTACCCGTACCCGCCCGGGAAAAAAACACCTATTGAACCCCCACCCGAGGCACCCGACCCACGCTAGTCCCTAAATGGGGATCATGGACCATGTCGAATGGCCGTTCCGAAACGCAACATCACATTGTAACCATTGCCTGATATTTTGTGAGAGTGTACTCAGACACTGATTGCTCAATCGTCTGCTGTGCACCCGTCGCACTAGTGGTATCAGCTACACCTCGGCGACGATTACATTCAACAACTCTACGTATAAACAATTAGACTGTCAAATCATAAATTTGAGAACTGTACCTATGATTGCGTCGTCACTGCAGGCATCGAGATCTGTCTGTTCACCATGCTGATTGCATCGACGCTTTTTTGGAGAGACAATAAGTGGAGTGGGTGACAGGGACATGGACTTCCTTTTCGCCCGAGCGGCGGTGACGAGAACGAGTATTCTTTGCTGGCGAGGACACACGGACATGGTATCGTCCATCACTGAGACGGCTGATGTGGCTGACTACTTACAATACCCTTGATTCAGGACCGCCGTGCAGCGAACATGACATGTGACAGTCCGCATGACCCAAACGCTGAGACATGGGCCTGGTAGCGGAAGTTGGCACCAGCTCAATGTACGCATGGTCTTCTGACGTCGCCTAGTCATAGTCATCTGAGGTGAGATACGGACGATTGCTTATTGTCAAATTGTGACTCGTTTGACACCAAAACCTAGCCACAACCCGTGGGTAACCCCTGCCCCTCCTCCGCCTCTGTTCCTGTACCCGCCCAGGAAAAAACACCCATTGAACCCGCACCTGAGGCACCTGACCCATGCCTGACCAGTCGCAACCCGGGTGGGTATCCAGGCAAAGCCTACGCGTGCCAGTCCGGACCAAAACAGGCACGATGACGCTACAACCCTGATCCTGACATGGCCAACACCACAGGGTTCTATATCGTCGCGTCACGGTGAGCGTCTATGCAATGTCGACACGCTAATGAGGGAGAATCGTGAGGCGAGGAATAAAATAAAGATACTAGGAAAATGCATGGCAGGCCAGACGTTCTCCGACCATCTGAGGGACACACTTTACAAACCAAGTTGACATTGGGTTTCCTGCGTCTGGTGGCCGGTCGCAGCGGATACAGGCTTATGGGACAGCGCCCCATCGAACACCGCCTCTTCTTGGCACCGGGGCACTTGGGGACAAGCTATTTCCGAGCCGGCTTTGACTCGTGCGTCTACCAGGACCCCTGAATATTATCCCTTACAATAGATGCCTGATGCCAATCCGGACCAAAAATGGCCATTTTAGAGGCCAAGGCCTGATCTAATCCGGACAAATATGGTACAGACGAAGTGGCATTAATCCAGATGTTCTGCCCGCCTCGGGCGGGGCCCCTTATCGGTAGTACTTCCGGGCAGGCGAAACAGAGGCTTGAGGTGTGTATCCGGACATCAGAGTGTTTCAACTCTGCTCACATCCTATTCATTCATTATCAATTTATCACAGCAACTAGAGGATTACTACTCCTGTCGACACATTTGTACACACGGATTTGGCCTCGAGAGGATCAGGCATTTACAGGTGTATTCGGGGGGGGGCTGTCACAAGTCGCGGATCTGTCCAAGCTCGTACCTCAGACGATTGTTCTTCGTCCAATTTTTCAATCTCCAACACGGATCTTGAGCCGAGAGGGTGATAGTGTGACAGGAATCGCGACTGAGTCAACAGACGCGAAGCACGTGGACACGACACCGCCCTCTGTCTCGACATACGAAGGTTATAAAGGCCTAGGGCTAAATGTGGGGGCTTTCTCTTATATCGCGATGAAGGCTTTGTCTTGGTCGGCTTTATTGACTTTGATCACCGCTGCCACAGCATTCCAATGCAAAGACATGCGGATCCTCAACATGACGACCATTGGTGCAGCTGGAGAGGCGACCGCAAAATTACTTGCCTGTAATACGGACGAGGTGCATGACCTCGCGTCCAAGAACAGAGTGACACTACGTATACCTGACCTGCTACATGTCAGTGTTTTCACGTTCCGCATACACTTGCATCCAACCGTATTGATCGGGAATGTGCTGCAGGCTACAGGTACTGCCTCCCATCAGCTGGGCTCGACCTGAATGATTGCCTGTATCTCGCGAACCTCATGCTGGCCCCTGGTCAAAGCCCGACGATTGGCTTAAGGGCGTAAGTTCGACCCATTACGCGTCTGAGGGGGGTTCAGTTACATGGTGTACAGATCGAGATCTACCGGGTGATCTACAAGAGTTGCCAAACCAACCTCGTGAACCTAGCCGCCAGCCCCAAGACGTTCTGTCGAGATGACTTTGTAAGATATCTTGCTATTATGTTAGTTGAAACACTGTCATTCACGTACACCGGACGTGTAGCCTTTTATAATCGACGGCCTGGTATCCAACTGCGGGGCAGGGTATTGCGGGATTGACAATGACTGGCGCATTCAGTTCGTCTACCCTTTCCTGATGAGAAACGTACTGATGGATTCGGGTCAGGATCCAAGCCTCCGGAAACTGAAATGAAATCATGCGGACTCATGTCTACAAATGGGAGTACAGAATACTCTCATTGCTTACGCAAACTACTTGCACGTAATACGGAACATCACATACCCCCTATTTCATGTTTGAACGTTGCGGTGTGGCTTGCGATTGCAATAAGATACTAACCGATTGAATGTGAGTAACTGTGGTGTCGGTCGCGATTTACCGAGACCTGCCAGCAGGAATCAGAGATACCGACTTGCTAGTGCAAGAAATTGAACAGTGCCCGGGATGTGTCCATACTGTATACCTTTCATTTCACTTTCGTTGGCAAATGTTGCTGTCAGAGGGGGCATTCATGCTCCCGACCAGCTTGTTTCAAAGACTGCCAGTATGCTCAGCTTCATTTACATACAAGGAACGCCTATCACCAGTCACGAGTCCCATCACCCAGCAACTGGAAGTGGGATGCAAAGCGTTGGTACTGCAGATCCATTTCTGATGGTAACATTTTCGAACAAAGTAGCGCTATACACAGTCCAGGTAATACATGACCTCGCACCCATGTCCACCCCATAGTATTCACCCAAATTATATATCTACCCCGCATTCCGCATGATTCGCCCCAAAGAGCGATCAAGCACCCAATGCCAACTCCAACAATTTCTCAAAGTTGGGTGTGCCAAGACCGGTCACTGCATGGTGTCAATCAGTCGATCATCAATCATATTCAAATTCAAACTTATAGTTTGGAGGTCTATTGCTCCAGGATCCAGAAACCGAGATCCAGAAGCGGCGACGCGCCAAGATGGAATGAAACCAAAAACGATACAATGACATACCTGGATCCCAACCAATGGTTGCGTTGAAGCCCTGCGTGCCACATCCAGGGTTGTTGCCCACCGTGATATCGTTCAACCCAGCGTACCCCGTCTCGTAAAGCCACGGGTTCAAGAAGCCCAGAGCAGGCTTACCGGCACTGATCCGTGCATCATTGAGCATTGAAATAAAGGCGGCAAATGCAGGAGCGGAGCAGGACGTGCCTGCGGCGTTATTTAATTGACCACGGTGGACGATGCGGAAGTTCGAGGCTTGCGCAGCGACATCGGGGATACCCTATGCAGAAGGAGGGTATCAGTGGACAACTCTAGGCTAGATCCGTCATCTGGGATGGATAGATACTTACACGGCCATGGCTAGAGCATTGTCTGTTAACTTTTATCGTGAAAAAAGTGGGAGATACTTACGGGTTGTACAGGCCCTCGTAGGTCCCAGGAACGAGTGTCTGCAAGTACTTGCTTACTATCTCGTCCTGGTAATGTGGTCGGGGGAACTAATGACGGAACTGATAAGCTTGACGGTAGATAATAGTGAAGAGGAACGCACGTAATTGCTGAAGCCTCCGCCAGAGAAGGGGGCGGCAGTTTCAGGGATGTAATTGGTACCTCCGACGGACGTCACACTGCCAGTGGGTGTATTCAAACCCGATCAAGAGGATATTACACGCTCGTCAGTGTACACTCACTATGGGCAAGTGGCGGGGAACCGGGGGAGCAACACAGTCTTGTTGGTACCAGTGTTGGCGAAACATTTTTGAGTTGCTGGGTCTGAGTTGCCATCTCCGACACCACTGTCACCGGATGAGAACAAGAGGGAGACACCACGGGCACCAAGGGCGGCTAGACCAGCACAGAGACGGGCAGCATAGCTGCATGGAACTGCCTGTGGTCAGAGTATGCCAGCCACTCAATGAAAAAAAAAGTACCTGTCTGCTCATCGTCACCATAACTGGTGGAGATCGTCCGAGGGAGGTATTGTTGAGAGAACATATAGTCCAACCACTGCAATCAACGATGATACTGCTCAGGCAAATTGCAATCGTGAGCAAGGGAAGAAACGAACCTTAATGTATGGTTCGTTGGTATCCGTCGAAGTGAGTGCGTCAGGAATAAATGGGGGTGAACCGCCAGTCGAGTAGAAGGTTGCGGGAGTCGGATATGTCAGTCCATAAGCAATCTGAGTGTCCAGGTTAGCTTCACCGCCAGCAGCTGCATCAGTCTGATTGTTCAAGCCGCCTGAGTATATCCTCAGTGACCTAGTTGCTGTCCAAGTATATAATATTCTTACCATTTATGGACACAAAGGTATAGTTGGACCCGTACGCTGCAGGGTTCTGCAACCGGAAGAATTGCTGGAGATCCTGGTTGTTGGCATATTCCTCAACGTAAGCGGTAACGGCGATCTCGTTGCCGTTGGTGGCAGAAGTGTTGTATCCGACAGCGTTGTAAATTTGTCTGAGACAGCTGATAGTGATCTACAAGACCAAATCATTAGGTAGTCCCAGATACCAAACCGTGCTGTTGTACCGTGCTGTTGCAGCTAGCATCGACCGGGTTTCCAGCCGGCCCGGTAAGTGTACCGGTGGAGGAACTTGGCGAGTCGGACGATGTCATGCTTGACCAATGTAGGGTACTCCTGAATGGCCTGGGGCGAGCGAACATCGTTGTTGGCTGGATCAGCTCAACATGTTCGTGCAAGCTCTCTGGAAGGCTGTAGCTGGCTGTTCTGACCACGCTCTCGCCGCTGTCCGAGTGAGTGTAGATGTGGTATTTCTGGGTTCCTCCGTTTGGGTATATTAGGACAGAGAAAAAATCATATCCTCACAGTGTTCAGCATTTCCTCCGCAAGGGAAACCGGAATGTGAATAGTAATCCAATCTTGAGCCGATGAACGGTAGAGATCTTCTTCCTCGATGCCATGCGAAGACAACCATTCACTGACTGCGTCGAGTGTCTCAGGATAGGGTGCCATCAGTGCCTCGGTCTCCTCCTTCGACAAGTAGGCACCGTAGCGCTCGTGCTTGGGATCGCTAACTTCCCACAAGTGCTTCTCGAGGACAGGGAAATGAGGCTGAGGAAGTGCAATATTGAGCTCTAGCAGATGTCCCGAAGGTGCAGGGCCGTTTCTGAGCCAACTGCCAGGAGGTCCTTCGATGCTCTCCTTGATCTTATGCGGGATGTCCTTATAGTGACTCGCCCCGACGAGGACGACCGTGAACGGAAGGGCGAGGAGTGATAGCCGCATGGTTGGCCCGGGGTCGAGTGGACGGAAGGGCGAGGCTCAGAGCACTAGCGATGATGTGGAGTTGGGCGGATCAGCATGTTCGTTATATACCGCGCACTTTCGGGTCCTGTGCCCAACGTCGCCAAGTTTCAACTGGCGTGATTATGGAGTTTGGCCAACTAAGCAACTCGGTAGGTGTACTACAACCGGTTTCACGGGAAACACTTGGAGTAGATAGAGATCATGTGCATCACGTCTCTCTTCAAGCTTAATTCTCACGCGGTGTCGCAGAAGGTATGTCGTGCCGATGCTCACACGTGGTCGGAGTATTGATGCCTTTCCGTGAAGATTTTAGAGACGCTGTTGGCAGTCGTTGGATAGGCTGACTAAATTCCTGTAAGCCGTAGGCATCAAAAGCGCTGTAAATTTAGAGCCATAATAACAATACATACCCGAAATACCGCCACACTACGACAACAACGAGGAGTATGAGTTGCAGGGTGTGGAAGCCAGAAATATAACATATTAAGTTGAAAGTTTTATCGCTCGTTTCACTTTGACACCTTGATGTATTTATCAAGATATCGCCGTGTCTCGGGGAGTTGTGCCCGAGCGGTTACCTAACATGGTAAGTCGCGGCTCGATCATAGGCCCGATGGATAGTACCGTACGCGCGATATTGGTTGCTCAGTCTCTGCAAATATTGTGCAACGCTGCGTTCGTCCGTCACATTAACGGTAT
>JBBPRF010000585.1:0-19689 GCA_038092875.1 Lanmaoa pseudosensibilis | reverse complement strand
GTCCTGCTCAGCAATGTATTTTTTGTCAGAGAATTGGACATCTTAGTCATCAATGCCCAACCAGGAATGGAGATTGAGTTTTGGCAAGTGAGGTCACTTCCCACCTACATGGGGGGTAATGTTACAAGTTTTCCCTATGGGCTCCAGAAGAGCTGCTCCCTTTCTGCTTTTTTCTTCTTTATCTTGACCTGGATTTCACCTACAACTTCTTTGACAGTCCTGTCCTTGAATACTAGATCTCAATATCCCCTTTTATTCTGTTCACAGACAGCCTCATTCCCTTCAAGGAAATCTTCTTTACCTATTTCCTTTGTTTTCCCATATCCAGTAGATTGCTGTGGCACACCACTTGATCCATGCTCCATAGCCATTCCCACAAATATTGCTGCCCTTGTACTACTATTCCTTAGCTAGTTCTACATAATCCAAGTGTAGTTTCTAGTTTTCCAGCCTTATTGATTGCAATCTTAAGTGCTGAAACTTTCCTGCATAATCTTTACATGTATATAATCTTGGTGTATTTCAACTGGAATCCCCAGTATAATCCACTTGTTTGCTTATCAGGTTCTTTTCTGGATGAACTAAGGTTAACTCCCCCCTATCCTCTATAGTTGGGCTCTTTTCCCCTCAACTCTGTTTTCTTATCCTCTTCATTGTTGTTGCATCCAGCCAGTGGTAGCAGTTCCTTAGGAGAGCTGCTTGGTGGTATGCTAATGTGTTGCACTTCAGTGTTTACAACAATACTGTGTTATGCTGAAGTGTACTTTCTAGCTATAGCAACCACTTATTGGAGTAGGTCAAAGTCTCGTAGAGCAAAGGAAAGTTTCAGCACTTAAAATTGCAATCAATAAGGCTGGAAAACTAGAAACTACACTTGGATTGTGTAGAACTAGCTAAGGAATAGTAGTACAAGGGCAGCATATTTATAGGGATGGCTATGGAGCATGGACCAAGTGGTGTGCCACAGCAATCTACTGGATATGGGAAAACAAAGGAAATAGGTAAAGGAGATTTCCTTGAAGGGAATGAGGCTGTCTGTGAACAGAATAAAAGGGGATGTTGAGATCTAGTATTCAAGGACAAGACTGTCAAAGAAGTTGTAGGTGAAGTCTGAGTCAAGATAAAGAAGAAAAAAGCAGAAAGGAGAGCTGCTCTCCTGGAGCCCATAGGGAAAACTTGTAACATACTGTTTACTATACCTTTGGTGTAGGAAATGGGCTCTGATAAATTGCTCAAAGTGTGAGGTTGACGTGCTTTGGATTGTTGACTATGGATATAGTAATTAGAAATAAATATACTAGCCCTACTCCTAGTTAAAGGGAGGGAGTGTCAAATTTCATAGCATGATAGTAAGTGAAGAGTATACTACTTCTGGGGGTAGTAGATTGGGCTGGTGAAGGGGGCCACCACTATGTATGCTATAAAATGAGGCAAACAATGTGAGTGAGTAGAGGATACTCACTGTCTTGTGGGTTGGGTGCTAGTCCAGCTGGTACTAGTGGGGTTGGAGGGATGTAATGTGGTCATAGTGTGATCATTCTCTTCATCTTGGATGGATGAGTTGTAATGGTAAGCATATGATGTGTTATGGTAAAGGAGGGGAAGGGCATACCAGCAGGCCTACATTCTGGAATGGGGAGGAAGCAGACTCCCCAGAAGAGATGTGGTCAGTTATGGTGGTAATATATAGAGGAGCTGGATTAGTCATGATTATTGTCCTTCTAATTTTGGCAAGGAAAGATCCTCTCATCATTTGATGTGTGTTGACCAGTACAGTGATTATTAAGATAGAAATGACCAGCTATATTGATTGCTGGCCTGGGTAATATTGTTTCAGATAGGTATTATACCTTAGGTTGTTGGTGTGAATGATGAGGGGGACTAGAGCACACTTAGTAGTAGTATATAAGTCACAATAAATTTTAATAGGGTCCTTCAACACTTGCTATCACTCTTGGTAAGTGAGAAACAGCTGTATTTGTTGGACTGTATATTGTAGCTTAGATAGGTAGATAGTAGCTAGGATTCATTTGTAACTTCACAAAGAATAGAGCTCTTGTTGATACTTTGAAAGGGAAAAGGAGGTTGGTTACATGGAAAGGCTAGCTGAGGCTAGTACTAATACACTGTACAGGAATTTAAGTACAAGAAAAATGTAGCCTTCCCAACAAGGAGAAGGGGGGGGGGGATTTGACATATTGATGACAAAGGGGAGTGGCTAACCACTTATCATGCTACAAGGTAATACAGTCAAATCAGAAAAAAAAGGGGGCAGTTTACATAGGTAAGTGCATGAAGCACAAATGGTGCTTTCAAAAATTTCACATAGAGATATTGTCAGTAAGGTGGTAAAATAGTCAGTAATTATATTGATAACAAGAGGAAAATAGAAGAGGGACCCAGTGGTGCAACAATGTCTTTGCTGCTGTGATTCCAGTAAAAACGGTCTTGTTCACATTGAAGGTGGTGAGCCTGGTGAGTGTAGAGCTCATGGCCACTAGGTTGCTTTACTAGAGTCCCATGGGTGTCATCTGGTCAGCAAGACAAAAGCAATGCAGTGATGTAGTCCTCATCAGGAAGCAGGGTCTGTAATATCAGATCTAGTAAGTCAGCTAGATCTGTAGCTTCATAGAAATGGAATATGCTGCAGGCTGATCATAGGTACCCCATTTTACTGAGGATGAAGAGTGGATTAGCAGAGGGGATGTGATGTTGGAAAAATTCCCCCCAATGGAGAAACAGTGGTGTGACTTATTGGCCATCAAAGCCTAGGATGTATATTTCTTCACTAAAGCACTGTGTGGATAGAGCTGGTGGTAGGATCACATGGATAGCATGGATGAGTCCAGTCACCTCCTTGTACAGATGACAAAGGAGATGTACAAGGTCAGGAGAATGTATGTCAGATTAATAGACATGGACATTATAAATAAAAAGACATCCATAATAAATAAAGGAGGTATTCAGACAGCAGCTTGCTGTAATTTGTGCCATTCTGATTGCATTAATCCTGTTGATACCCCTTGAGGTCCCAATAGAGGGTATGTGCATGATAAGAGGCTGTGGAGGGGTATATGACCTTAAATTTCCCAGTGAAGGGGATGGAGGTGTAGTCAGGGTTGTGCTTGAGTGGAGGAGGTAACTGGGTGGTAGTCAATCCAGTCCTGTTATGAACACCTTCAAAACACAAACTACTAGTACACTACATACACTTTTCTACTACTTCGGACTTCAATGTTTCAGACTTCACCTGTCACCTGACCCGAAGCACATGATCATGCAAACATACATGTGATATGGAGTAATCCAGACACTGCATTAGCAAACACACTTATTTACTACTAGTAATATTTACATATTGCCAACCAAGATCTGTAATTGCTTCATCAAACTTGGTAGAATATTTCCTTTTACATACATCATAGCACTCTCTGATAAAAGGGAATATTCTGGAACCAAGGGGCAGTAGTGTGCATACCTTGGTAGGGTTGAAATGGGAGTAGTAAGAGTGAGGTTGGTGAGTGTTACAAGTTTTCCCTATAGATTCCAGGAAAGCTGCTCTTCTTTCTGTTTCTCCCTTCTTCATCTTGACTTGGATTTCACCTACAACTTCTTCAACCATCTTGTTCTCAAATACTAGATCTCAATGTTCCCTTTTATTCTGTTCACAGACAGCCTCGTTCCCTTCAAGGAAATCTCCTTTACCTATTTCCTTTGTTTTCCCATCTCTAGTAGATTGCTGTGGCACACTGCTTGGTTCGTGCTTCATAGCCATCCCTATAAACATGCTGCCCTTGTACTACTATTCCTTAGCTAGTTCTATGCAATCCAAATGTAGTTTCTAGTCTTCCAGCCTTATTGATTGCAATTTAAAATGCTAAGACCTCCCTTCACTCAACAAGACTTCAACCTACTTTAATAAGTGGTTGCTATAGCTAGAAATTACACTCCAGTGTAACAAAAGAACTAGCTTGTCCTGCATGCTCCTGCTATTCAGCAGAAGCATGAAACATTACCCAATATTTCCAGAGTTAGCAGAAGAGGCTATCACATAGAATCACCTGAGCCACCCCCAGAAGATTTCTCCACAGAAATAGAGTTACCCAGAGATGAAGTCCAGGATCTCTTTGACACCCCCCAAGCAACTACCCCTACACCATCTGATGTAGAAATCACCAATATCTCAACTAGAAAAACCAAGCTGAAGGCTAGTCTCTCTGATGATTTCTCTGGTGATCCAAATGGTGCCTTCAGATGGATTTTGACCATAGCGGCCTACCTAGAATGAATGAACCTCTCTATAGCAACAACACCAAACTCCTCATATCCCTGAGTAAGATGAGCAAGGGATGAGGAAGAGACTTCTTCAAGGGATGGTACTTGAGCTCGCCGACAATGAGATCAAAGAAGAAGATAAGACCTTCATTAAAATGGTGGAGGACTTCCAAAAGACCTTCTTTTCCTATAATGTAGTGGTTAAAGCAAGGATCGAACTAGGAAACCTGAAACAGAACTATTGAGACAAAAAGAATGGGTTTGAGAAGTATGTCTCTGAATTCCAACTTTTAGCAGCAAAGACATGCTTCAAGGATGAAAATGCCCTCATTGAATGGTTCATCTGAGGTATAGACTTTAAACTCTCTGAATACATCCTCTCCATGGAGACTGTTCCCTCCATCTTGAGAGGTTGGATTACCAAAGCCACCCAGTTCCATGCCAACTTTCACTGCATCTCCAACCTTCAAGACAAAAGGTCCTTCCTCCCCTTCTCCCACTCACCCTCTTCTCACAGAGACCCAAATGCCATGGATGTTGACACAATCTGACTCTTTCTTATAGAAAGAGCCAGACACATAAGGGAAAAGTGTTGCTTTATCTGCCACAAAGTAGGTTGTAGAACCACCAACCACCCTTCCCACTCCAACAAACTGCCCACCTCCACCACTCCCTCATCCACCAAGCCTACTATCCAGATCAGAACAGTAAAGACCCTTCCCATCAACTTCTATATGAAAGAACTGGATGATAGGAGAATCCCTAAAAAAGACATCCTCAAGGTTCTTGAAACCTGCTTTGAGGAAGAAGAAAAGACCCTGACCAAAAAAGAAACTGTAGCCTCAGCCAAAATTGAGGAGGTTAAGGATTTTTAAAAGGAGGGAAGTAACAATGTCTTCTCCTTCACAAATAATTGCTCCTGTACTAGTATCTGACTGTAAAGCCCCAAAATTCAAATCCCCATTTCTATTTTTCCACAGGAAGGAGCACAAATCGTCAACACCTTTGCCCTTATTGACAGCGGGGCCACAGGATGCTTCATAAACTGAGACCTTGTTATGAAGAAGCACTACCCCCTGACCTGTTTACTTAAACCCCTTCAAGCCCAGAATGTACATAGATGGAACCAGTAACCAAGGAGGAGTCATCCAACACAAAGCCTCCCTCTTCATCTGAATAGAAGAAGTAGAACAAAAACAAGATTTCTTTGTTCTAAACTGTGGAAAAGAAAACATGATCCTGGGACAACCTTGGCTAAAGGAGGTCAATCCCACCATAGATTGGGCTAAAGGCAAAGTACACATCCCAGACCAACCGACTAAACTTTGACACAACTCCTCCCAAGCAACCTCCTAATGATATCTAGTCCAATATCTAGATCTTGACCCAAACTGCAAGATCTCTCGACTCTTGAAAAAACACATCTCCTGGATTTCCCCCCTTTCTCTCAACAAAACCACCATTGCCACAAAAATAGCCCAGAAAAAAAAAAGCTGAAGGTCGAACTAACTCCCCCATATTCAACCTTCAAAGATGTTTTTGAGAAGAAGATGATTGATGAACTTCCCCCATCCTGATCCTTTGACCACGCCATTGAGCTTAACAAAGACTTCCTCCCAAAAGTTGCAAAGGCTTACCCCTTAAACCCTAAGGAAACCAAAGCCTGTAAGGGCTTTGTGAACAAACACCTTGCCTTAGGAATAATCTCCCTATCTAAATCCCCACAAGCCTCTCCTTTCTTCTTCTTCATACCAAAGAAAGATGGTTCCTTGCACCCATGCCAAGACTACAGATACATTAACTTCTTCACTGTCAAGAACACTTACCCACTCCCTCTGATCTCCAACCTCATGAATAGACTATAAAAATCAAAGGTCTTCATCAAAATGAACATTAGATGGGGATGCAACAACATCCTTATACAACCAGAGGATCGATGGAAAGCCAAATTTATCACCCCCTTCAGACTCTTTGAACCCACTGTAATGTTCTTTGGGTTATGTAACTCCCATTCCACCTTTCAGGCCCTTATGGACCACACCTTTGCCAATATGATAGTTGAAGGATGGCTTATAATCTACATGGATGACATTCTCATCCACTCTGCAGACAAAGCCCTCCACCAGGAACAAACCTGCAAGGTCCTCCAAAGACTAAAGGAACACAAACTCTTCCTCAAACTAGAGAAATGTTTCTTCAATGTTGATGAAGTAGAATACCTCAGAATAATTGTCTGAGAAGGACAAATCAAAATGGACCCCACCAAATTGAAAGCCATTGACAATTGGAAACCCCCCATCTCAGTCAAGGAAGTATGATCTTTCATTGGATTTTGCAGTTTTTATCAACAATTCATCCCAGACTTCTCTAATACTATGCAGCCCCTCCATGATTTCACTAAGAAAGGTTTGAAATGGGAGTGGGGAACCTTGCAACAAAATGCCTTCTGCCTCATCAAAGGGGCATTTATCCACTGTTCTGTACTTCTTATGCCTGACACACTCAAACCCTTTCTTGTAATGACTAACACCTCCCTGACTGCCACTGGGGTAGTTCTGATGCAAAAAGATGAAAATGGAGACCTACATCCTTGCACCTTCCTTTTCAAAACCCTGGGTGCCACAAAACAGAACTATGATATCTATGACAGAGAACTGCTCGCTGTGATACACACCCTGGACAAGTGGTGACATTACCTCCAAGGTACCTTCTTCCCTGTCACTATCATTACAAATCACAAGAATCTCTCCTACTTCAAACAACTCCACAAACTATCCAGACAACAGGCACATTGGATGCTGTTCCTCCAAGACTTTGATATCCTCTACCAGACTACACTAGGATCTCAAATGGGTCCTGCGGATTCCCTTTTCCACCAAGATTCAATCAATACCTCTGAAGACAATCAGAAGATTACCTTACTTCCCAAATCCCTCTTCATTAACACTGCCATTTTAGACAAGATTACCTATTCCTTCCTTTCAGACCCTCTGGTCTCAACCACCCTTAATGGATTAAATGAAGAAAATTCCTTTTTCCTTATGCCACTGTTAAAGATTGGTTTTTCAAAGATTCTAAGCTTTTCTTCCAGAAACACCTCTTTGTTCCACCCTTCCATTGCACTGATATCACCAGATCCATCCATGAAAGCACTGCTTGCAGCCACAGCAGCATTTTCCACACCCAGAACCTGCTACAATGGGATTTCCAGTGGCCTGGCCTAAACACCTTGTGCACAACTTCATGAGAGGCTGTGCCACCTGCCAGGCAAACAAATTGAACACTCACCCTTCAGCCCCACCACTCACCCCCCTTCCCATGGCATCCAGGCCTTTCCAACAACTCTCCATAGATTTGATCACTAATCTCCTGCTCTTTCATGGCTATGACTTAGTTATGGTCATGGTCAACCATGGCCTTATGAAAGGGGTAATTCTCTATCCTTGTCACACAACCATTGACACAGCAGGCATTGCATTACTATTTTTCAAAAATGTGCTCTGCCATTACAGCCTTCACAACAAACTCATCTCCAACAGATGCCCACAGTTCACCTCCACCTTTGCCAGAGAACTCTTCTGCCTGCTCAAATACAATGTTGCCCTCTCCTTTGCTTATCACACCCAGATGAATGGAGAAACTGAACAAGTCAACCAGGAACTAGAAACTTACCTTCACATCTTCTGCAATGAACATCTGAAATGATGAGCCGAACTCCTTTCTATGGCCGAGTTCTCCCACAACTCTCTCCCCCATTCCTCCACCAAACAAATCCCATTCTCACTAACCCTTGGTTTTGAACCCTGCTTTTACCCTCCAATAGGCAAAACCTTCCTTTCCACCCTAGAAAAACACCTTGCTGACCTATCCAAAGTCTGCTCGGAAGTCATTGCCTTCCACAAGAAATCACAATGCCTAATGAAAGAATGGATCTCCTCTAAATTCTGCCCATGAAAGGTAGAGGATAAAGTGTGGTTAGAAAGTTGTAATCTCCATCTCAGATATCCATCAAAGAAGCTCACCCCTAGATGGGAAGAACCCTTTGAAGTTTCCTGCATAATCTCCCCCATGGAATATCAACTGTGCCTCTCCAGTTCCTGGAAAATCCATGACATGTTTCATGCTTTTCTCTTATCATCCTATTGGGAAATGACCAAGCATGGGAAAAACTCTACCAACCCTCCACCTGACCTCATTGACAGAGATGAAGAATTTGAAATCGCTTTCATCCTTTCTCACGGATGCTTGCCTGATAGACAGCAATACCTTGTATCATGAAAAGAATACTCTTTCACCAAAAACACTTGGGAGCCTGAAGGAAACCTTAAAAACACCAGACTCCTCCTCCAAGCCTATCAGCTTCATCACCCCAAAGCTTTCCCCCCCAAGAAATAACCTCCTCACCCAATGGACACCACCTCCACTGCCATCATCCTACTCACCATTCTTCCATTCCTCACCTTTCTCTATACACAATGTTTCTTCTTTGAAGTCTGCATCAGATGCTTCTACTTCCTCATCATATGGAATGGTTCCCACACCACCCACTTTGCCCCTGATGTTCCTCCCTCCACTCCTGACATTTGGATACCACCTGCCACCGATGAGAACAACAAAGAAGAACTCCCAGCATGGAACCCACCAGTTGACGGATGGAATCAAGACCTAACTTCCTGGGACCCTTCTACTGAAACCATCCCCCCTCCTACATCCATCAGAGTCATCCTCCCTAATGGAGCCCCTCCTGGGCCTGACCATGCCTTCCCAGCATGGCCAGGTTTTCCCTTTGTCCACCCCAATCCAGCTCTCACCCAATTCTCCAAGGCATTTTACCCCCCCTCTGAAAATCAGACAGAAATTGATGCCACAATTGTGGCCACCTTAGCTAATGAATGAAATACAAAATGTATAAATTCCTCCTCCTTTTTGTTTCTTCTCTCTACCTATGCATCTTTCCCTTGCCTTTCTCCTCCTATGTCTCAACCCCATTTCTTTCATTCTCTTTTTCATTCTTTTACTCCTCTGCAAAGACACATCCTTTTCACCTCCCTGTTGAACAACCTAGCAATCACTGTAAACCTCCCCACATACCCACCATATGCATTAGAACATCAGCAGCTAGTGCATGTCTACCTCACCATTTCCTCCCTCTGTTTCTATCTCCATAGACTTTTCTATCAAAAGTGGAATGACCTTACACTCACAGCTGCTGCACTTCAAGACCTAGAAGAGTTGCATGCTAGCACCCTTAATGTCCTTAATGGGGTAGGGTTTATATCTGTTGTCCTTGCCATGCCCTACTCCCTCTATAAAGACATCCTTACTTCCTCACTAATCCTATTGCCACAGAACAAGATTGCTTCTTCCGAGTCTCATCTCCCCAACCATCTAGCACTGCCAACAATACAGACAATGAGGGAAGCCAATCCTCTGGACATCACTCCCCTATCAGACTCTCTCTTGTTGAGTCTCCTTTCCCTTCTCCATCTCCTCCTCTGGGCCCTACCTGTTTTGCCTGCAACAACCCAGGTCATTCTTACCAGCATTGCTCCCTTTATTGGTGCACCAATTGTGGGACTAATGCTCTTGGCCATGCCTAATGGGCCTGCCCTACTCAATGATGCATTTTTTGTCAGAGAATTGGACATTTTAGTCATTGATGCTCAACCAGGAATGGAGATTGAATTTTGGCAAGCGAGGTCACTTCCTGCCTATGTGGGGGGTAACGTTACAAGTTTTCCCTATGGGCTCCAGGAGAGCTGCTCTCCTTTCTGTTTCTCCCTTCTTCATCTTGATTCTGATTTTATACAATTTCTTTGACAGTCTAATCCTCAAGTAATAGACCTAGATGCAACCCTTTGTTCTGTCCATGGACAACCTCATTTCCTTCAAGGAAATCCCCTTTGCATTTTTCCTTTGTTTCCCCTTATCTAGTAGATTGCTATGGCACACTGCTTGGTCTGTGCTCTGTAGCCATTCCTATAAATATGCTGCCCTTGTACTACTATTCATTAGCTAGTTCTACACAATCCAAGTGTAGTTTCTAGTTTTCCAGCCTTATTGATTGCAATCATAAAGTGCTAAGACCTCTCTTCACTCTATGAGACTTCAACCTACTCCAATAAGTGGTCACTATAGCTAGAAATTACACTCCAACATAACAGTGAGTCATGATGCTCTTGAAGGGAGCAGAATCCTTACTGGGAGTGGGATCTGGGTAATTGGACTCACTGCTGCCAGCCATTGAAGGCCTTGGAAGTGCCAAGATGGAGTTCAATGAGTTTGAATGTCATCTTTGCAGGTTTCAGAGGTGGGGAAAGCTGGAAAGAGGCAGTTTGTTGAATGGAAGTGTGTGAAGGTGAAGTGGGTTTTTGAAAAATGAAAAGGGAATGGGAAAGCTGATGGGAGAGTTCAGTGTCTTCTAAAGTTTCTTTCTGAGAGGGTAGATGGAGATCTAAGGTGAAAAGATCAGCCTTTCAAGGGTAGAGCTTAAACCTTTTGTTACACTTGGTCCAGGTAGGAACAAGTGTGGGACAAGTGTAGCCCTAGGATGAGTGAAAAGATCTAGTGTTACAGTTTTCTCCTATGGACTCCCCCAGAGTGCCTCCTCTTTTTACCTTTCCCTTCTTCATCTTGATTCTCACTCTACCTATAACTTCTTTGACAATCTTATCCTTGAATACTAGAAACCTCCTTATGACTGACTTTCTCTTGCATGACTGACCTTATCTTCTATGACTGACTGTTCCCTTTGTGACTGAACTCCTTCATTTCTGATGGACAGCCTTGCTCCCTTCAAGGCTTCTCCTTTTGGAATTCCTTTGTCTCCCTTATCCAGTAACTAGCTGTGATGCACTGCTTGGTATGTGCCCTATGGCTTTCCCAGCCTTAGTGATTGTGATCTTAAGTGCTGAAACTTGTATTCACTCTATTCAACTTCAATCTACTCCTACAAGTATTGCTACAGCTAGAAGCTATGCTTTAATGTTGTTATGAATACTTTCATTGTACACTACTAAAGTACTATACCTACTAGTTCAGACTTCCAAACCTTTAGAACTTCAACTGTCACATGATCCAAAGCATATTGACCTGCATGAAAATAATGTCATGCTAAGTCAGGCCAAGTCAGGATAAATTCAAACAATAGACAGCATTGTTTCAACAAAAGTATTTAGCAAGTGAGAAACCCTATAATAAATTCAACCAGTTTCAATGGTTGAATTACTCTGAAACTTCAGGGCTACTCAGCCCTTACTATGATCTACCTACCCATATTCTTCCTAAATATTATCCCTATCCCTTGAAAAGATATTAACTTATCTTACTCACATCCTACAAACATTGTCTGTTAGCTAGTTATTTTGAATTCTTGTTTCATTTCATTATACTACCTACACATAGCCAAGTACTTAAAATTCACACAATCACATGACCATGTATTACCCCTGGACAAGTCATACTAAGAGAGTATGAGTCAGCAGGAGTCATAGTTAGCCCTAACTTTACATGACTTCAGAAACAATGTACTAAACCCAGCTTGGCTTAGGATGAGTCATAATAAGTCATGAGCTAAAAAATAGACCATGAGTCAATGTGAGTCATCATGAATCATTGCTAAGCCAGACCTCAACCAATCAGAATGAGTGATTTGATAGCTCTATGGTTTTGACAACAATTGCTTGGCATTAATAAGCATTAGTAAGCTGATTTGTAAGCTGGAACAGCCACCTGTATGTAGATATATAAGGAGCCCTATTTTCAGCATAAGGATAGGTTTTTCCACCCCAAGAAATATAGGTTCTCCTCTCGAACTATAAATTCTACCCTTCAAAAAGAAGGTTTAAGAAATAGGCTATATTCAAAATAAATAGAAATTGTACATCACTAAAATTAGGTGATTTTACTGCCTTAGCAAAGGGAAACATAGCCCAGAATAGAAATTCTAAACCTCACCCCTGACTGCATACCAAAAGAGGCAGCTGCACTCAGATTCCTAGAAGTACTATCATCAAGAAGGTATAGACTTCTACACTAGCTACTGAGCTGCCTGCAAACAAATACCTGCAGGTAAACAATCCTACACAAAGAGTGTGAGAGAGCTTAGTAAGCAACAACCCCTATCCAGACTGTTACCCCTGAGCTCCAGCATTTCCCCAATATAAAAGATTGAATAAATAGTCCATTTGTGTAAACTTGAGAGACTACCTGTTACAATTTTCCTTCTCTCTTCCTGTCTCATACTCTTTCTCATACAAGGTACTTGCACAACTTGGAAGGGCACCTCTGGTCAACCTTACACCACATACCTTCTTTTCACACATGCTATCTCTCCACATTTTCTTTGTCTTTTTTGCTAGCCTTATCTATGGACTTATGTCTCCTTCACCGCTTCTTTCACAATGGCAAGTCTCCCCCATTTCCATAAGACCCTATGACTCTCTCTTTTCCTTTTACATCTTTCTTATCTCTTGGTCCGTGTGTGCTGGTCTGCAGTATATAAGCCATATACCTCTCTCCTATATTCTTTATTCTCAATCTACACAATATAAGCATATTTTGAATCACCTTGAATCTTGTGTCTTGAAAGTTGATCCCCACTCAACTCCTTTGTCCTCAAACTCCTTATCCCTATAGACTAGCAGACGTCAGTCTCTTCATGAGTATCGCCTGTCTAGTGCTACTCTCTGGAAGTATCTCTGCTTTCTAATGCTTCGCATAACAAAAGATCAAGAATCTTCACAGCCCCACCTTTCTAGGTGAAGGGCCCCCACCATTATCATCATGAGTCGCTACAGACATTGTAAACGTCAATCCCTAGCACCTCCTCCTGAAGAGGACAAAGCCATTGAACTCGGAGATAATACCACTCCCAGTACCCCATCGCCACAGCCATTACCATCACAATTCTCAGCGATCCCCAGCATCCCCAGTATCTCCCAATGAAACTATGTGCCCTTCTATGCTCTAGGAGCCTCCCTGCCCCAGCTTTCACCAGCAGCACCAGTAGCTCCCACCCCTATGACTTCCATGCCCACCATGTCCAAAGCTCCTGAGATTAGAGCTGCTCTCCCTGCCAACTTCTCTGGCAAACCCACTGACACATTCAGATGGATAAAAGCCATGAAAGCCTACTTCGCCTTAAACCAGACCTTATACACCTCTGATAACGACAAGATCATGACGACCCTCAACAAGATGAGCGAGGGTTGAGGAGCAAACTTTGCTGAAATGTGGTATGATAATGACTGGCTAAATTGGATGACTCACACATTACATGATATTTCCAAACTGTATGGTAAATTGCTACATGGCCTCACTTCTTCCACAAGGAAGAGCATACCTTACAGGCCTGAGGCACATGCTTACCATATGTGGTGTAAAGCCTTTCATGCTGCACCAACCCAATAAAGCAATCAGCAGAGACCTCATTTGATGGAAAGACATCATCTCATCTGGCTTAGTCTTGCTACCAATCTCCCCCCTGCAGACTTTCATAGACCTGAACACCTTCTCAGATTCTAGCTCTAGCATTGGTATTGCAATCATCATCAATGGGCACTGGAGAGTGTTACAATTCATCAGACTACTACTCTTTTTCCTTCATTTCTTAGCTATATGCTGTATTACCATGAGTTGCTTGTTCAACTCCTGCCTCGTACACTTTCCTTTCTCTCTTTGTCTCATGTGACCTTGTTCAGTTGGCAATTGCTGTTTCTCTCATGTGACCCTGCAGTCCACAGTCATGACGCCATTGACTACGCATCTATTTTCTGCTTCTTCCAATTATAATACTAATGATGTGTCACTTTCTCATTGGCTCTTTGTGTTGTATGATGCATATCACTATTCCCATTCTATTCCTAGTTAACCTTTCCCATGGTCTGTGCACGGATCCCCTACATATAAATACCTAGCCCTCATAATTGTTCATTCTAGTAGTACAAGTACATGAGTAGGAATAGAATTTCGTCTTTGCTTGAGTGGCTGTGTCTCAGTAGCTCTCTCTCTTTTCTGTTCTCTCACCACCAGCCTACCAGCCATGTCCCAACCTCATTCTTTCTTTTTGCGCAGCGGCCACCCACAGTGCCGTGTCTTTGCAGACCCCTCCACCACACTCATTTTAGCCTGAACCTAGTAGAAACCCACATCCAAATCGACCATGGATCAAGATCCCATCCCACCTCCAGATTTTGCCCTGCTGGGTTTTGCCGCCCTCATAGAACTCACAATGACAGCACAACAGACAGATCGCAAGGGAGCTATCGCCTTCCTAGAGCAGCATTGGGAGCTGGGGGAAGTACACCCGAACCAAGGCAATGACAGAAACCCCGAGGGGGATGAGGATGCCCATCAGCAACAACCCAACCAGGACGCAGCACAACCCCAAGAAGGAGACAACCTTAGAAGGGACGAGGTTCAGCCAGGACAGCCAGCAGACCCAGCACAACCAGCAGGGATTATATTTGATTCAGACACATGCATTGCCACCACGCTCACTGCAAGGCCAGGAGATTACACCATCAAGCACATTGAAGCATGCAAGCACATACCGCTTTGGTATTTCTCCAGGGAGGGATTGCGCGAAGCTGCTCACGTGGTCGGGCAATCAGATGAAAATGATCCTCTCGTGATCACCAAAGCTGAAGAAGGACAGGTAACCATGCAATCAGCTGGTTCTCTTGCAATGTCCAAAAATGTGAAGCTCAATCATCAACTCACTTACAGCAAGTTCTATTAGACAGCTAGATCAGGCAGCTGGAGTCCGAAGTCAGAAACTAAATATTGAAGTAGGTACATCACACATACCTGGAGTCCGAAGTCAGAAACTGAAGAGTAATGACTTCGGACTCGCAGGCTCTACACTAGGCATGCACAATAACAACAAACATAAACAACACAGTGCCACAATGTGGCTGGTGTGCAATCACATGTCCAACACTCCCCCCTGATTGCACAACTCTTCTAATCAGCTAGCTCCCCCTGCATGCGCCCAATCCCATCTGCTTACAGAAATACTCCACTTTCAGCCGAGGTAATGCCTTTGTGAGCAGGTCAGCAGTCATATCTCCAGTTGGCACATAACTGGGTGAAATGGTGCCTTGGTCGACCATATCTCGAAGCCAGAACCAAGAGAGGTCAAGCTGCTTCATGCGGCCATGGTGTTCAGGATGTTTGGCCACCTGAATCGCTGATTGGTTGTCGATGTAGAGGACTGATGAAGTCGGCATGGGGAAACCAAGCTCCTGTAGTATCTTGCGCATCCAGACAATCTCCTTGCCCGCTTCACATGCAGCCATATACTCAGCTTCGGTTGTGGAGAGTGCAACGATGGATTGGCGCTTCGACTGCCAGGAAACAACACCAGATCCGATTTTCACCAAATAGGCCCCAGTAGAGCGGCCTGTGTCCTTGCAACCGCCATGGTTTGCATCGGAATAGGTGGTGAACAGCTGAGGCATGGAAGGGTCGGGGGCATAGGTGATTGCATAGTGCATGGTGCCCTTGATATAGCGGAAGAGGTGTTTGATGGCGTGCCAATGGGCTACACCTGGATTGG
This sequence comes from Lanmaoa pseudosensibilis, assembly GCA_038092875.1. Lineage (NCBI taxonomy): Eukaryota > Fungi > Basidiomycota > Agaricomycetes > Boletales > Boletaceae > Lanmaoa > Lanmaoa pseudosensibilis. Next base: position 3,854 of record JBBPRF010000585.1, on the reverse strand, counting down.
ATGTGAAGGACGCGAGCTGGCTAACGGTGTAAGCAATATCTGGACGAGTGGTGCAGGAAAGATACTGGAGGGAGCCAATTGCACCGCCATAGTCGACAGAGCGCATGAAAGCGCGCTCTTCTGCGTTCCTGGGAGACTGTTCATGTGATAGGCACAAACCAGGTGTCATGGGGGTCGAGACTGGCTTGGAATCGGCCATGGCATAGCGTGCAAGCATCTCTGCGCAGTATTGGGGCTGGGAGATGGACAGCGAGCGATTGGTACGGTTTCGATCGATCTTGATGCCTAGCAGCTCAGTGGTAGGCCCCAGATCGCGCAGCTTGAAGTGGACGCTCAAATCAGCGATTGCCTGCTTGATTGCGGGGAGAGACTTGGATGCAAAGGTCATGTCGTCCACAAAGACAGGCAAAATGATGCGGACATCACCTCGGACGAATACATAGACGGCGGCGTCCGAATAGGACTGTTTGAAGCCCATAGACTCGAGAGTGGTGCGCATCTTGCGATTCCATCGATTTCCACCCTGTTTGGTGCCATAGAGCGACTTCTGTAACAAACAGACCATGTCTTTGGGGTTACCCTCTGCAAAGCCCTCGGGCTGCTCCATGTAAACATCGCAGTCCATGTCGCCGTTCAGATAGGCGTTGGAGACGTCGACCGACCACAGATGGAGGTCATGGAGTGCAGCAAGCGCGAGAATGATGCGCAGGGTGGGGAGGCGCACAGTTGGTGCGAAGACCTCGCGATATTCGAAGCCTGGGCGCTGGGAGAACCCTTGGGCAACCAAACGGCCCTTATAACGCTCAAAAGAGCCATCAGCGTGATATTTCTGAGTGAATACCCATCTCGAACCAATCACTGGGCGGTCCTTGGGACGAGGGACGAGAATCCAGGTGCCATTGGTCTTGTGGGCATCCAATTCGGCCAAAGCGGCCTTCTTCCATTCGAAAGCGTCAGTCCTGCACATGGCATCAGCAAAAGACCTAGGATATGCGGAACTCGCAGCAAGGGATTGTGCCATGTTGGCATCTTCATCCTCGGAGTCTTCCACATCATCGTTGAGCTGCGCTGGACTGAGCTTCCACCATTCCCGTGGTCTCTGTCGATTCCTGACAGGGAGACGAGCTCCAATGCCAATGGGACTGGAGGGTCTTGGTGGTGGAGTAGCAGGGGCTGGAGGTGCAGGTGCTGCGATCGCAGCAGGCGGAAGAGGTGCTGGCTCGTCGTCATCCTCATGGAGTGGCTCCCCCTGAGGAGGCGGCATCTCTGGAGCAGCAGCAGGGTCGTCTTCATCATCCTCCGCCGGCACATCAGGTGGGGTATATGGCACATTTGCGGCCGGAGCTGGGTTGAGTAGCTGAGTCACACCGGTGTTATGAGTGCGTTCGTCGAAGTCTGCACGCTCCGAGATGAGGGTTCGCTTGGTGGTCGGGTTGTAGAACTTCCAGCCCTTGTAACCTTCAGGATACCCAATGAAGACGCATTTCTCGTAGTGCGGCCGCAATGCAGGACGCTTGTCCTTCTGAATGTGGACATATGCGGTACAACCCCACACCCGGAGGTGGGAAACATCCGGTTTGCGACCATTCCAGAGCTCGTAGGGGGTGGCGTTGTCGACGGCAGCTGTGGGACAACGATTCCAGACATGGACAAGTGCAGCCAGTGCTTCGCCCCAGAATGCCATTGCAAGGCCCGATTCCTGCAACATAGCTGTCAAGCGTTCAGATAGGACGCGATTGACACGTTCCGCCACACCATTCTGCTGGGGGCGTGCTCGTACAGTGTGCTGGCGCTGTATGCCACACTCATTGGTGAATTCGAGCATTGCATTGCTCATGTACTCGCCTCCCTTGTCGTCTCGCAGTGTTTTGATCCTCCGCTCGGTCTGGTTCTCTGCAAACGCCTTGAACTGCTTAAACGCAGCGAAAACATCCGATTTCGCACGGATGGGCAACACAAAGCGGAATCTGGAGTAATCATCAATGAAGGTGACCCAGTAGCGGAATCCTGAGAACGAGGAATAGGGAACTGCATGGACATCTGAGTGGACAAGTTCCAGGGGACGAGAAGCGCGCCAGGAGCTGCTAGGAAATGGATTGGCATGCATCTTGCCAGCTAAGCATGGCTCACAGACTGGGTCAGGCGCAGTCTTCACATCAATCTGCATGCCGGTCACGAGTTTGCGCTCAATAAGCGCTTTTACATCGGCGAGGTTGTGATGGGCGAGTCTGCGATGCCACAGTGACAAATCTAGTGGTACACTCGTTGCTGGGCATGCATACTCTGTGATGGGCTCTGTTACGCCGTCCAGAAATGCGGCGCTGTTCTCATTGATGGGGGCGACGAACAATGGAGGTCCACTGGGGCGACTGAATGACATATGGGTGGCATTGATGTGTACAACGAATGATGAGTGACGAGTTAGATACAGGACAGCCAGGAGGTTGTTGCGCAGCTCTGGGACATGTAACACATTCGAGAACTCGACCGCTCGCCCTCTCTTTCCCTCTAGAGTGGGATGGAACACCACAGACCCGACACCGGCTGAATAAACGATGGTATTGTCCGCAAGTTTGATTGGGACACGTTTGGGAGTGTAATTGCGCAGCCAGTGGCGATGGGGCGTCATATGAGAAGTGGCCCCTGTGTCTGCATTCCAATCGACGTCAGCATCGAGTTGGAGGGGCGAGAGAGGATCAGAGAGATCCGTGGAACGATAACTTGCATTGCCTGCCTGTTCTACCACGTCCTGAGCGGTGACATTAGCATTAGCAGCGGTGGGTGTTGTGGGGGCGACGGGTGAAGCGGTGGAGGTGGTATTTGCCTGGTTGGTACGCTTTCCAGTGCGACCAGAGGACTTGTAGTTGTTTTTGGCCCGTTGGAGCGCATAGCACTTGCACTGGCAGTGGCCGGGCTTGTCACAGAAAGCGCAGGGTGCAGAGGTGTTGCAGTGGCAACCAGGCGTGGATGCGGACAGCGCAGAGCTGGGAGAGTGTGCGGATGCATCAGGGCGAGGGCGACGATTGATCTCCTCGGTCTGGAATGCCGCTTTCACCTTGTCCTTGTCCAGGTCGGTCAGGAGAGCGAGAGACGAGGTGAAATGGGAGTATTCCGGGCCTAGAGCGCGCGTCATGGCCATGCAGCACAGTTCTGCATCGGAAGTCTTCAAATCGAAGCTGCTGGGGCGCAACTCCTGGATCCTGGCCATGGACTCCTCAACTCGGGCACTGAGGGCTGGAAGGGACTCATCAGCGCGCTTCCTGATTGAAAAGAACTCCTCGTATGCCACAAAGCGTGTGCTGGCTTTTTGCTGCACGAACAACGTCGCCAGGGCCTTCCAAGCGGCAGTGGGGTCGTCCTGCTGAGCTCGGATATGAACTCGTTGGTCCGGCATCAGGTTCAGCATCAGCTCGCCTGCTGCCTTGTCCTGTTTGATGTCCCAGGACTCCTGCTCCTTGTCTCCAGAGGTGGGGCGCTTCTCCTTGCCATCAACGAGGCACCAGAGGCCTTTAGAGCGCAAGAGGGCCTTCATCTCTTCGCTCCAGGTGGTGTAGTTGTTGCCATTGAGAGGCTGAATGCGGTGGTTGTGTTGTTCTGAGGCCATTGGGACGGAATGGAGCGAAAATGGTGTACAGTGCGATGGATGGAGTGGATGTAGCGGAGTTGGAAACAGTGAAAATAAAGTCGCCTAGCAAGCGAGTTGCAAAGCGAGAGTTTAAGGCGCAGGGCTCATAACCTATTAGACAGCTAGATCAGGCAGCTGGAGTCCGAAGTCAGAAACTAAATATTGAAGTAGGTACATCACACATACCTGGAGTCCGAAGTCAGAAACTGAAGAGTAATGACTTCGGACT
>JBBPRF010000584.1:0-19704 GCA_038092875.1 Lanmaoa pseudosensibilis | reverse complement strand
TAGGATTACAAGTAGGAGAGCGGAAATGGAATGCGCAGTTGATGGCATCATGACTGCGGACTGCGGAGTCACGTGATAGAAACGGCAATTGCCGACTGGATAAGGTCACGTGATGAGAAGTGAAGAGAAAGCGTACGAGGCGAGAGTCGAACGAGCGACTCATAGGAATACAGCGTATAGCTAATGAAGATTAGGAAGAAAAAGAGTAGTCCAAGACGAATCGTAACAATTGGTCTCTTCTATATAAACCTTTTGTCTATACTTGTATTCCTCATTCTTGATCTTCGCAATACAAGCGTAGTCTTGGATCACCCTTGGAAACTCCTGAGTCTAAGTCGAATCCCCTTTGACTTCCACCACCCCGGAAAGCCCTCTTGCTAGATAAACTAAGTGGACGTCGGTCTCTTTGTGAGTATTGCCCAACTAGTCTTATCTCTTTATCTTGCGGATTAGTGGACATCGGTCTCTTTGTGAGTATCGCCTGCCTAGTCCTCTCTACAAGCCCTTGTACGCTTCATGTAACATAGTCTTGAGTCACCATTGAAACTCCTAAGTCCAAGTCAAATCCCCTTTGACTTCTACTACCCTGGAAACCCCCCTTGTTAGATAAGCTAGTGGACGTTGGTCTCTTCGTGAGTATCGCCCGACTAGTCTTGTCTCTTTGTCTTGCGGATTAGCGGACATTTGTTACAATTTTTCTTCTCTCTCCATGTGTTGTCCTCTTCCTCTTACATGGTACTCACACCACTTGGCGGGGTACACCCAGTCGTCCCCATACCGCTTTCCTTCTTCTTACAAATACCGTTTTCGCCCTCTTTTCACCACTATTCTAATGAGCCTTATCTTTGGCCTTATTCGTATCTTCGGACTCTATCTCCTACGTCGTTTCTCTCACAACAGCGAGTGTTCCCCGCTTTCCATACATTTCCATAGCCTTCTTTTCCTGATCGTCTCTTGGTCTGTGCACGTTGGTCCCCCTTTATATAAACTCTTCATTTACACTTGTATTCCTCATTCTCGATCTTCGCAATACAAGCATAGTCTCGAATCACCCTTGAAACCCTTGAGTCTAAGTCGAATCCCCTTCGACTTTCGTTACCCTGGGAAGTTCCCCTTGATAGATAAATTATCGGATGTTGGTCTCTTCATGAGTATTGCCCAACTAGTCTTGTCTCTTTGCCTTGTGGATTAGCGGACGTCGGTCTCTTCATGAGTATCGCCCCCCTAGTCCACAAGTCCTTGTATGCTTCGTGTAACAACGTTGGTCTCTTTGTGAGTATTGCCCGCCTAGTCCTCTCCACAAGTCCTTGTATGCTTCGCGTAACGAAAGATCAAGAATCTCTTCAGCCCCACCTTTTTAGGTGAAGGGCTCCCACTGTTATCACCACAAGTCGCTTTGGATGTCAAGAGTGTCAACCCATAGCACCCCCTCCTGAAGAGGATGAAGACATTGAGATCGGAGACGACACCACTCCCAGCACCCCACAGTCAGCGTTATTGCAACTTCCAGCGATCCCTAGTATCCCTAGCATCACCCAACGAAACTACGTACCCTCCTTCGCTTTAGGAGCCTCCTTGCCCCAGCCACCACCTTCAACCCCAGCACCCACCATGTCTAGAGTACCCGAGCTCAAAGCTGCCCTCCCTGCCGACTTCTCAGGCAAACCTGCCGACGCCTCCAGATGGATCAAAGCTATGAAGGCCTACTTTGCCTTGAACCAATCCTTGTATTCCTTTGACAACAACAAGATCATGACGACTCTCAACAAGATGAGTGAGGGTCGAGGAGCCAACTTTGCCAAGATGTGGTATGACAAAATGGCAGATCAAACCATTACCACAGGAAAGTCATTCCCAGACTTCTGCTCCAACTTCGAGTCCAACTTCTACCCCTTTGACACCAAGGCCACCACCAGGCTTGAGCTCACCAAACTCGTCCAGAAATCCTCTCGCTCCACAAATGGAACCACCGATGATGGTTTCCAACAGTACATCACTGACTTTCAAAACCTCGCTGCCAAGGCAGGTATCACAGACCATGTCACCCTTATTGACCAGTTCTCGCTTGGTCTAGACCAGCGACTCGCTACCATGATCCTCTTCATGTCCTCGATTCCTACCACCATTGACAAATGGATCGAACACGCCAAGACCTTCCATGGACAGAAGATGCGCATCCTTGCTTTAAAGAAGGGATGCTTTCCCCCTTCATCCTTCACTCGTACTGCAGAAAGAGATCCCAATGCCATGGACATCGACGCCACCACCACCATCAAGAAGCTCACCCCAGTCGAGCAAGCTCGTTGCATCAAGGAAGGTTGCTGCTTCCGCTGCCGCCAGGTGGGCCATAACAGCACAAACTGTTCGAAGTTCCCTTCAAAACCACCTCCAAGAAACCCACAACACATCCGTGCCTCTACTACTAAGGAAACCCCACCACCTCGCTCCCAGCTAGACGAGTATGTCAACTTGCTCAAGATGTCTGGAAAGGAAGAGACAGAGATCCTATTCATACTCAAGACGTGTTATGAATAACCATCAGAAGAGATAGCTTCCATTTCCATATCCCCAGAGCGCATCCAGAAGGCAAAGGATTTTTAAAAAGGAGAGTCGCTTCGATGTCTTCTTTCCTTAACATAGATAATGTACTTGTAGCACCTCAGAATGAAAGAACCATTCGTCTCCCAGTTACACTACAAGGAACCGCCAAAACCGTCGAAACCTCTGCCCTCATCGACTCAGGAGCAACAGGAAACTTCATCGACTCTCGTCTTCTCTCAGCAGGATTCAAGCTCTCCAAACTAGATAACCCCCTCACCGCCTACAACATTGATGGAATGGAAAACCGAAGAGGTACCATCAAGTGGAATGCCCAAGTCCCCCTTTACTCACAAAAGTTTTCTGATAATAACAAGCTCATGGTCACTCGTCTTAGCCGTCCCCAGATCATCTTAGGAATGCCCTGGCTCCAAAAATGGAACCCCACCATTGACTGGAAAACCTATTCGATAACCATGAAACATTCTAACAATGGTTACAACTTACACGGGTACTCGGCTGATTCGGACTTCGAAATCGCTGAACTTCTTCTCCAAAGGTATCCCCAAGGGGTTAAGAGGTCTTTTCGTGAGTATCCTCCCTTGAAAGGAACCTCTGGTGAAGAAATACAATCCACATAAATCGATAAGCCAATCAAGGACACCATCCCAGATTTCTGTAAAGACTATGCGGATGTCTTCTCTGAAACCCTGTTTGAGAAGCTTCCACCCCACCACTCCTTTGATCACAAGATTGAACTCAGAGACTCCTTTGTCCCAAAGGTCGCCAAGGTCTACCCACTCAACCCATTGGAAAAGGATGAATGTCGAAAGATGATTGACGAACATTTAAAGACTGGCCGAATTGTCCCCTCTCACTCCTCCCAAGCCTCATCGCTCTTTTTTGTCAAGAAGGAGGACAGTTCCCTCCGCCCAGTTCAAGATTATCAATACCTTAACTCTCACACCATCTGGAATGCTTACCCTCTTCCCCTCATTCCCGAACTCATCGATGATATGAAGGATGCTACTTACTTCACCAAGTTCGACGTCCGATGGGGATATAACAACATACGCATCCGAGAGGAGGATCAATGGAAAGCCGCCTTCATCACCCCTTTTGGTCTTTTTGAACCGACAGTCATGTTCTTCGGTTTCTGCAATGCACCCGCCACATTTCAAGAGTTCATGAACCATATCTTCGCAGACATGCTGGCAGAATGCTGGCTTAAGATCTATATGGACAATCTCGGAATCGCAACAAATGGTTCTCTCTCCCTCCATCATGAGTGAACGTGTTGCGTCCTTCAATGCCTCCGGGAACATGGCTTATCCTTGAAAATATCAAAGTGTTCCTTCGACCAACCAACTATGAAATACCTGGGAATGATCATCGGTCAGGGAATCATTCACATGGACCCAAAGAAGGTCGCCACCATCAAAGACTGGAAACCTCCCACCTCTGTGAAAGGAGTTCGCTTGTTCCTTGGATTCGCAAACTTCTACAGAAAGTTCATCCCAAACTACTCCGACCTTGCCACTCCCCTCACCCTCCTCACTCGCAAAGACCAACCCTGGGTCTGGTCCCCACTACAACAACAAGTGTTCGACCGATTTCAAGACATCTTCACCTCTGCCCCAGTTATTACAATCCCAGATGTATCCAAGCCCTTCTTCCTCATGACAGATGCCTCCCTCCTTGCTGCAGGCGCTGTGCTTATGCAGTGTGATGCCAACAGAGACAAGCATCCCTGTGCTTACTTCTCCAAGACGTTTTCTCCCACTGAACGCAACTATGACATATACGATTGTGAACTTCTTGTGGTCATCTACGCATTAGCTGAGTGGAAACATTATCTCCAGGGAACTTCGCATCCAGTTACCGTCATCACCGACCACAAAAATCTCTCCTACATCCGAGATCTCCGTAAACTCTCTCGCAGGCAGGCTCATTGGGCCCTCTTTTTCCAGGATTTCGAAGTTGTCTGGGCTGTCACTCTGGGCTCCCAAATGGGCCCGGCTGACGCCCTCTCTAGACAAGATGACGTCAACACCTCATCAGACAACATCGACTCTTCCATCGTACCGGACCCGGTCATTGTCAATGCGCTTGACCTGTCCCTCGTGCGTCATATCCAATCTTCCTCTTTCTCAGACCCTTTCATTTTAAAGGCCCTAGCAGCCCTCGATGAGGGCTCTCCCCTGTTCACTCATTCCTCCCTCGCAGACTGGTCTTTTGACAATGGCCACCTCTATTTTAAGGGGCATATGTATGTTCCCCCCTCAGCTCGTTCCGCTCTCCTTCACTCCATCCACTCTTCTCCTCTTTCTGGGCATATGGGCATCTTCCGTACCAAGGCCATTTTAGAACATGACTTTTGGTGGCTGGGTCTCTCTTCCTTCGTCAAACACTTCGTCGACAGCTGCACCACCTGCCAGCAGAACAAGATTAACACCCATCCCACAGTTCCCCCTTTGTCTCCCATCCCTTCTATGGTAGCTCTTCCATTCAAGCAATTATCCATGGACCTGATCACGGACCTTTCCTCCTCCCACAGTCACAACTCTATCTTGGTCGTGGTCAACCATGGCCTTATGAAGGGGGTAATCCTCATTCCATGCTCCAAATCCATTGATGCAGCAGGCATAGCCAATCTATTCTTTCACAATGTCTTCAGGCGTTTCGGTCTCCATGACTCCATCATCTCGGATAGAGGTTCCCAGTTCGCTTCAGCGTGCATGAAGGAACTTGCTCACCTCCTGAAGTATGACATTTGCCTATCCACGGCTTACCATCCCCAGACTGATGGCCAAACGGAATGAACCAATCAGGAACTAGAGACATACCTTCGGATCTTCTGTACAAATCAACCCTCCTCATGGTCCAAAACCTTAACAGCAGCGGAATTCCACCATAACTCCGCCCCTCACACATCAACCAAGAAGTCCCCTCTTTCCTTACTCTACAGATTTGACCCATGCTCATACCCACCCCTCGGCAAGACCTTTTTATCCACTTTAGAAGCACAACTCTCTTCCCTAGATGAAGCCAGAAAGGAAGCCTTAGCTGCCCACAAATCCACCAGAAAACTCATGGCTTCCCGGACAACCAGTCACTTCACCCCCTGGAAGGCAGGCAATAAGGTATGGCTTGAAGCCACCCACCTATGACTCCATTACCCTTCTCGAAAGCTCGCTCCTAAGAGACATGGCCCCTTTGAAATCATCCGCATCCTTTCCCCATTAACTTATCAACTCTGCCTTCCCTCCACATGGAAGATACACGACGTCTTCCATGCCTCGCTTCTATCTTCTTATCGGACCAGTGAAGCACATGGACCTGTGTTCTTATCTCCCCCACCTGACATCATAGATAATGAGGAAGAGTGGGAAGTTGAAGCAATAATAGCCCACAAGGGTCCTCAATCACATTGCCGGTACCTGACAGCATGGAAGGGTTACTCATCATCCGAAAATATGTGGGAACCTGAGTCTAATCTCCATCATGCTCCCACTATCCTCACAGCATATAAACGAAGGCATCACCTTTGAATTGGGTCATCAGCCAGTCGACGGTCTCTCCATGAGCATCTCCTGCCTGAACCCAAGCCCCATTGTATGCTCTTTTTCTATGTCGATATCCTTCACTATGTTGTTCCTGTCATCCTCTGTCACCTCATCCCCCTTATCTTCATCCTTGAGCCTATCATCACCCTTACGTTCTCGTCATGTCTATCCTTCGCTCTTGCCCGAATATGGGGTCCACTTGCTCTACGCCACAGTCCTAGACTCCCCCGTTCTTCTCTGCCAAATCGAAGAAGACCCCCTTTTTCAAGATGATACTATTTCTCAAGATCTTATTCATACCTACCATGGAATCTCCTGTGCTCAATTAATGCTTCATGCAGCTGAGTCTCCAGATCTCCCTCTTCGCTTTGCTTTAGGAGACACCCTTCGTCATCTTTTCAACGCTTTACATAGTCATGGTTTTGGAACCTTCATCACAGCTCTTCCTACCGTTATGATTTACCCTACCTTTCGTCGTATCTACCTTTCCCTTCCCCAAGACCAATGCAATGCCTATCTTCAACGACTTGATGATACTCTTAGCCCTGTAAATTCTTCCATTCATCTTACCCCGGGACAGGACCCTCTTCCTATCCCCACTCCTGCTCCTCCTCTTGCTGCTAGACTCTCTTCCCCTCCTCCGTCCACCTCAGCAACCCTCGTTGACTCTGACGAAACTGATCAGGACTCCCACTCAGACTCTGATGATGAAGAAGCTATCCACACCATCCCAATCCCACGGGAACGCCCCTGAACCTATCTGCTTGGTAGCTCTTGCACCCTATCCTCTCCTTTTCGTGTCCTACCAGAACCAGAGCAGATTAACACCCGTCCAGCTTCTCCCTCCACCGAGTGCCATCACTGCCACCGTCGAGGCCACTATCAGTTCAACTGTCCACAATACCGTTGCCTGCATTGTCATGTCCTCACCCCAGGTTATCCTGCCCACCGTTGCCTTATTCAGAGATGTAACTACTGTAATAACTGGGACCACACCAATCGCTCCTGCCCCCATCGTAACTGCGGAAGTTGCAATGCACCTGGTCACATCATTGGTGACTGTCCGTGTGAATGTCTATCAGTCTCACAGGCCACGGCAGTTTATGGGGGATTCCAGGTCCCTGGCGTTTGAGTTGGGGGGTAGTCTGATTATTGAGCCAGGGGCTCAATTGTACAGCGGGGTAATGTTACAACTTTTCTCCTTTCTTCATGCATTGTCCTCTTTCTCTTACACGGTACTCGCACCACTTGGTGGGGTACACCCAGTCGTCCCCATACTGCCTTCCTTCTCCTTACAAATACCGTTTTCCCTTTCTTTTCACCACTATTCTAACGAACCTTATCTTCAGCTTTACTTGTATCTTTGGACTCTATCTCCTACATTGTTTCTCTCACAACAGCGAGTGTTCCCTGCTTTCCATACATTTCCATGAGTCTTCTTTTCCTGATCATCTCTTGGTCCATGTGCATTGGTCTCCTCTATATAAACCTTTCGTCTACACTTGTATTCCTCATTCTCGATCTTCGCAATACAAGCGTAGTCTTGAGTCACCATTGAAACTCCTAAGTCCAAGTCAAATCCCCTTTGACTTCTACTACCCCGGAAACCCCCCTTGTTAGATAAGCTAGTGGACGTCGGTCTCTTCGTGAGTATCGCCTGACTAGTCTTGTCTCTTTGTCTTGTGGATTAGTGGACGTTGGTCTCTTCGTGAGTATTGCCTGCCTAGTCCTCTCCACAAGTCCTTGTATGTTTCGCGTAACACTGAGATCAGCTATACCATCTTGAGGAACCTCTATGAGTTACCTGAGGACTTCGAGGATTACCGGTGAAGACCCTTCACTTTTCTACAAGTTGTCCCTGCTTCTCTCCGACTTCATCCCTCTCCACCTCTGCTCCCACATCGTATCCACGGAGACCTTGAGAATTTTCCAAAGTTGGATGAAGAAGACATCCCACAACTTTCATCCTCCTCATCGCCTTCGCCTGTTCCTTCACCACCTCCATACTCACATCCTCAACATGCCGGTCCTAGCCTACCTAGTCGACTACAATACCTTCGCGGTCAACAAGGACAACTTCACGTTTCTGACGGCGCACGATCCCAATTTAGAGGAGGTCATATATTTGGAGGGCAAACAGTCCGGGGAAGACCCAGCACCCGGGGACAATGGTCTCCACCTATCCCGGACATTCGCCACCTTCCAGACACCGAGGACTTTGGCGTCCATCCCACAGTGTCCGAACATTTGGACATTCGAAGACAACGAAGAAGGTGGCCTTGTCCACATTGAGGCAGCACCAATCTGGCAGAGTTGTGCTCACAAGATGCTTAATCTTGATGAGGCTCATAGAGCGAGCTGTGTGGTAACTCCCTTTAGGATTTTACCATGCAAGTCACAAGTGGTTGAAAACCATTCTATTAACTCGTTTATGTTCAAAGATGAGACTCTTGCATCTGCCTATGAGGGTGTCAGATGGGCTTTCCCATCTGAGACTCATTGCTCCACCCCTCGTTCTTTCGTCCACTTCCAAGGTCTAGAAATCATTCATTGTCATCACCTTATGCCATTGCTCACACATCAGAAACTGGAAAAGTTGCTTGAACCCAATTGGGTATTTCCCTATTCTCAGGATGTTATTGACCAAGGATGGCCCTTATATCTCGACCATCAATTCCAAGTTGATTGGAATCGAGCCTTCAACTCTCACTTCTGTCGCCTCTCCCGCTCTGATCCTAAGCTTCGCTCACAATGTCGCTTACAGCGTCTCATCAAATCTGCTCGCACTCAAGATGAGCTTGACGCCACATATGACGGAGTTGCACAGAGAGCTAGACGAAGAATCTGTCGAAGAGCTGCAGAGGAAGGTGAACACATCAGAAGGATTCACAAGCAGTCTTAGACTTCTTCATGATACACCTTTCCCTCCTGCATGGCCACTTCCAATTGGTTTTTCCTATGTATATCATTCCAATTTTGAATTCCTATATAACAATTTTCTAGAGTTCAATGGTTTCTCTGACTTCACTTACCCTTATCATCCTTGCGACAAAATAGATATTTGTGTACAGGAGGGCTTTATTTCCAATGTTTATGTTGGGAATCCACATTATTTTGCGAGTTTATGGTTTGAATCTTTTGAATCATTAGCCTTCTTGCCAATTCCTAGTGGATCAAGAAATACACATTCATCATCTCGACGCGCTACAAAGGATGATCATCGGAAACATTGGCTCAGAAAGTCTGGAAAAGGAAAACAGTATCGTAGGAAAAGTTTGACAATGGGCTTGGGAACTTTATTCACCCCTACTTCCTATTCCTTCATCTCATTGGTTTATGAATCGTTCTTTGCTGATGATGTTTTTGCGGATCTCCTCTAGTCTATTACAATGGCCACTCTTCCCACTTCCACCGAACTCAAGATTGACTCCACTATGATGGGTTGTATCCCTCTCCTTGTTGGTTAATCCAACTATCAAACCTGGGTCATTCAACTTCGCTCTACCCTTCAGATGTACTCTGTTTGGGGCATGATTGATGGAACCTTGCTCTTTGCTAATATGGCTAATGCTGCTAATGAAGCTAAGTGGAAGCTACTAGATAAGCGAATCAACGGTTTCATCGCATCCACTATCGATGACTCACTGATCAGTCATGTCCAGGAGGATTGGGCAGCTCCAGCTACCCCCGTATCCCTTGCCAAAGGGTTATGGGATAAGCTTGCTAGCCTCTTTGGTACCGCTGGTCTTACTGGCCAATTCCAGCTCTTCCACACCATCACTCGCTGTCGTATTCACGTCAAGTCTGCGACTCAAGACATTAGTCATGTTACTCAGCTGTTCGCGCAGCTTCAAGCTGCTGGTCTCAATCTTCCTCAGAACTTTAGGGTGATGCTTCTACTTACCCTACTTCCTGATGATTTTCACACTCTATCCTCTACCCTTACTGCTACTGTTGCAGAAGCCGACTTCAATATGGACATTATTACCAAGCGTATATTGTCCAAAGTCAACCTTCGCTCCACCCGCCATTCCAAGCCTCTCACTTCTAGGATCTCCAATTTGGAATCCAAAGATAGTTCTGCTAACAGAACTGCTGTTATACAGTGCAGTCCTCCACAGCAAAATCAATGGAGGAACCAGAATCCCTCTTATCAGAGATCGCTGTACCAAGGTCAGGGTAGCAGTTACCAACCCTACCAGCAGCAGCAATCTGCTGGGCCTTCTCAGAAAAAGAAGGGTCCGAGTCGGTCTAACAAGCTAAATGGTAAGCAGAACAAGGCATGGGCTCAGAAGTGGAAGCAGGATAAGGGAAAGGGTAGAGCTAACGAGGTTATTGGCTTTGCCAACGAGGTTGTACAGGAAGAACCTGCCAACGAAGAATTCATTGATCCTACCCTTAGATTTTTGGATCATATTGAAGACGACTTCGAGATGGAAGAATCCAGCAGCATTATCACAAATCCAGGATGGCAGATGGAAGAGGATAATGGTATGAACGTGGATATGGCCAGACCTTCTACTGCACCCTTTCAAAGGGACTTCTTCAGAGAATCCCCCTTCTGAGAAGTCTACTACCACGTTCAAGGGGAAAAGAAGAGAGAAGAAGAAGGTGACTTTGTCACTTGGTGAACTCATTTCTAATACTTCATCTTTTGGGAATGTAGATTGCATTGATCATGCAACAACCTGGCTCCCTGTGCCTCCTATCGGAGAGCTACCCGTGGAACAACCACGGTACATAGGACCACAGTTGCAGTACACCAGTAATGCTGTACTAGATGGTTATGACAATAATGATATGCTTGACTATTATCACAGCGCTTTTGCACTAGGAGGAGATTCTGACTCAGACTTTGCCAGAAACCACTGGATGTTTGACAGTGGTTGTACCAATCATCTCTCACCTTTTGAAGATGATTTCTCTCACATTGGATCTAGAGTCCGCTATGCTAAGGTTGCAAGTAGACAGAAGATTCCCATGTACGGTCCTGGCAAGGTCATCATACAGCAAAACGGTTCTATGAAGAAACTGATAGTGTTACAGGAAGTATGGTATACTCCAAATGCCACTCACTGCCTCATATCAATTTCCTCACTCACAAGCCAAGGCTATAGATGCGAGATTGATAGCAAGATGTCCAGTATCTGGAACACAAAGGGAGACTTGGTCATGCAGGCATCTGCCTTGTGTCCAAGTAATAACCTTCATTGGATTCAGTCATGATCGATTACTCCGATGAATGGTCTAATCTCCTCTTTGTCAGGATCAGATGATTCTTATCATCTATGGCATCAAAGGATGGGTCATCCTTCGAAGAATGCATTACGTCAAGCCAACAAAATGGTTAAAGGTATCCCTCCAATTAATTTGTTTGGTGTTGATGATTCTCCCTGTAAGGGCTGTGTCCTGGGGAAAATGCATGATAGGCCATTCGTTTCCGACTCAGAAATGTGCCACACATCCTTTAGGATTGGTTCATACAGATCTCGTCGGTCCAATGCCTGTTGAACCACGTTCTTATGCACGGTATGTTCTGACTTTTATTGACAATTACTCTGGTTATGCGCTTGTTGCGTTCATCTGTAACAAAGATGCTGTCACCCAGCACTTCAGGAACATGGTGTCTTGGGCTCAGACCTTTACTGGTCATTCACTCACCTCTGTACGTTCTGACTGAGGGGGGGAATATCTGGGGAAGGAACTTCAATCATTCTTCTCTTCCAGTGGTGTTATGCACCAGACTTCTGTTCCCTATACTCCTCAGCAGAATGGACGGGCCGAGAGATTCAATCAAACTCTTCTCGAGAAAGCTGAAGCAATTCGGCAGCACGCATGTCTTCCAAAGTCTTTCTGGCAAGATGCTGTTGAAACGGCATTGCATATTTATAACTGCCAACCAATGCATCGTCATCAGTGAAAAACGCCTATTGAACAGTTCAATGGAGATAAACCTGATGTTTCGTACTTCAGGATATTTGGCACTCTTGCTTATGTCTTTATCCCACCAGAACAAAGGAAGGGTAAGTTGTCTCCCAAATCTGAAGAGATGATTTTCATTGGATATGAACCTAACACCAAAGGCTACCGTTTTTGGTCACAATCACAGAGACAAGTGTTCATTTCTACGAATGCTATATTTGATGAGAATATCTTTCCTAACTGTTCCAAAAGTCAAGAAGACAGACCAACCCCTATTCCAGTTGAAAATGAAAACCCAACAGCAAATGACAATTCCTCAGAATCATCATCTCAGGAGAAACCGGAATCTTCTTGAGATATGCATATACCAATACCATCGATTCCTCATCCAATTGGACACCCTGGTCAAAATCCCAATCTGCCACAGTCTCCTGATCTTGGACATGGATCAGGAAATACCTTTCTACCTTTCCGCTTATTCCAACAGTCACAGCCATCAGAAGAGGATCCCTGGAGACCAAATGCTCCATCTCCTCTCTTCTTCAATTCACCAGAATCTAGTAACAACAATCCACTGTCTTATCATACCTCTCCTATACGTCCTGGTACTAAAAGAGATAAACCTGACTCAAAGCGAGCTAGGTCTTCCCCTACAGACCTTCATCATCACAAACACTTCTTGGTTTCAGATTCGCCTCCTGAAGAGGAGAGAGAACTTCCTTCGGGAACTTCACCTCAAGTTTGGTTACCACCTCATCAGAATCCATCTGAATCTCTACCTGAATTTCGAGTCCATTCTCATCAATATCATCCTACTACTGAGAAACATTCTACCTTCAGACCATCTGTTGAGCAACGACGATCTACTCAAGTACCCGTATCCTGGATATTACCGGATAACGCCTATGGAAATAAAACTCCCATAGAGATCGAGAAGTCACTCAAACAAGGTCTTGATACAATTCAGGAGGAGACAGAACCTATGGATACTTCCTCAGAACCAAAGACACCGACCAATGAACAAGATGATCTTGGTCAGATGTATAGTTCTTCATGGATTCGTCATCACATGTTTATGGCTGTTGACACTTCATCTGTTCCCAAGCAGTATTGAGATGTACTGAAACTTGGACTATCAGAACAGAAGCTATGGAAAGATGCCATGAAAGAAGAAATCAAGTCTCTTCATGAGCACAAGGTATGGACTTTGGTTGACCTACCTCAGGGGTGTCAACCCATCAAGGGGAGATGGGTATTTGCTGTTAAATCTGATGGTCGAAAGAAAGCTTGATTTGTCACTAAAGGATTTACACAGGTTTTCAGAATAGACTATGAAGAAACTTTCTCTCCAGTAGCAAGGTTTGAAACCTTACACCTTCTTCTATCTTTGGCAGCGCTTCATGATTGGGAAATCAAAGCTCTTGATGTCAAGACTGCTTTTTTCTTCGGAGAATTAGATGAAGAAATCTACATGGATCAACCTGAAGGCTTCATAGTGAAGGGTCAGGAGAACAAAGTCTGTCGACTCCATCGGGCAATCTATGGCCTTAAGCAAGCTGCCCTTCAGTGGAACAAGCAGCTTTACAAGAGTTTGGAACAAATGGGTTTCCAATGATCTATTAGCGATCCCGGAACTTATTTTAAGATTATAGGTGACAAGATCATCATTCTTCTCATTTATGTTAATGATGCTCTTTTTATGGGTAGTAACAAAACCAAACTCCTTGAACATAAGAAATTGTTCATGAAACGATGGGAATCAAGAGATCTTGGTGAAGCTAAGAAATACCTAGGTATGAGGATTACACGAGATCATAAACACAAAATGATTACTCTTGATCAAACCTGCTATGTGGAGAAAGTCACCAAGCAATTTTCACAGGAGAATTGTAAACCAATCTCTGTTCCTCTTCCTACTGGATATAATCTGAGACCTTCCAATGCTGAATCCAACCCATCACTCCGCAGTCATTATCAGTTGGTCATTGGATCACTGTTATACATTATGCTAGGAACAAGACCAGATATCGCCTATGCAGTTATCAAGATGTCGCAGTATTCTTCCAATCCATTGGAAGAACATTTGCAGAAGGCACTTTATATAGTGCGCTATCTTTCCTCTACCACAGAGCTCTGCATTCGTTACTCTGCAACGGGTAACCAAAATGGTTTGGTTGCTTATTCTGATACTGATTGGGCTGGTGACATTGAAACATCACATTCTACCACTGGTTATGCTATCTTCTTAGGCAATGGCTTTGTTTCATGGCTAAGTAGATGACAACGTCAGGTGACACTGTCTTCCACAGAAGCGGAATATATTGGTATGACTGAGACCACTAAATAGTTACAGTGGATCCGAAATCTCTATGAAGAATTAGGATTTAATCTTGGTCCTATTCCTTTATGTGTTGATAACCAAGGCGCTATATTCCTTGCTTCTAACCCTGCACAGGAAGAACATATCAAACATGTTCGTATTCCTGATCACTTCATACGAGAAGCTGTAGAGTTTGGTGAAGTCAAACTTTACTACATTCTGACGAACAAACAATTCATGGATCTCTTTACGAAGAACTTGGGCAAACAGAAGTTTGAAGATGGAAGAAAGGCTTTTCAACTCTTACGGTTCAAACCATCATAATCTGAATAGCGAGGAGGAGTGTTGAGAATCTGGTATTCTATTTCTGATCTTCTATTACATAACCAGATTCTGGGCCTGATCACATGACATCATCATGTGACATATTCTAGACCATGACATCATAGGTCAGGTGTTGCTTCAGGCTTACGCTATTCATATTACACTATAGATAAGAAGCAGTGCTCTTCTGATAAGAGCTATTATTCCTATTGGATACTATTCTTACTATCTCACCTTATCTTTCCCCTGTTCTATAATGTTCTATCACATTCTGTGATATACCTTATATAGGTACTATACAGTATACAGGTACAAACACATCCTGTCTGTATATAAGGAGGGCCTTACTGCCCTTCTCTCTCTAACGAAGAATCCTCTCTTCATTCCTGTTCCACATCCACATCAGAAGCACTACCTACAAGCTTCACCCTTGACTATCAACCATCAACCCTCAATACTTGGTGAGCCTCCCATCAAGTGTTCATTCCCTCTTGTCCCTGTGCTATTGGAAGGCTTTACTTCCAATAGTACCAATGTTGATGAGTGCTCTTCAATTGTGGAAAGGGGCTTTGGATGGGGGCACAAGTTGACAGCCATATGGTCAGAGATGGTAGGATGGTGAGGAGAAGAGACCTGTAAGGTCTCAGCATATGAATGATGATCAGCAGCCTGAGGCTTAGCTGATGTGCCTATGGCTGCATTCTTATTGTGTATGCCAGACTGAGCAACCTGTGGTCTAGAGCTGCGGCCTCCTTTTGTGGAGATGAGAGGTGGTGAATGAGCTCAGTACCCGACCTGATCTCATTTATAGTTGTCTGTGGACTGTGCCCCAACAAATGAAGGTGGGTTGGAGGCTTGAACCTGAAAACCAAACCTAGAGCCATCAACTGCCATCTGAAGCACAGGCTCAGTGGAAGCTGAGCCAACTGGAATGTTGGCTTGGGGTGCTGCTGCTGCAGACTGTTATGCTTGACCTGGGTAGGATCGGATGTAGCCCTTGAAAGGCATAGGGAGGTCCTAAGGGTCAGAGGTTCAAGGGAAATCCATGGCCACTAAGCATACACATGGCAAAGTGAGTCATCTGGTGGAGGTCCACAACAGTAATGACAAGGCACAGAGTACAGTTGCATCAGAGGCAATACTGACCATCCTAAGGTTTGAGAGGTTCAAGGGGCAAGAAACGAAGGGATGAGGACCTTGTTGATTGCAAAGATACTATGGTAAGATAAGGAAGGTCTAAGCTAAGGATCTCTGCTGTGAAGGTGAGGTATTTATACATAGGGGATTCACGCATGGACCATGAAAAAGGATAACTAAGAGTGGAAGTGGGAATAATAATGATGTGTCATACGATATGAAGAGCCAATGAGAAGGTGACATGTTATTAGTATTACAAATGAAATGAAGTGGAAAATAGATGCACAGTTGATGATGTCATGACTACGGACTGTGGAGTCACGTGAAAGAAATGGCAATTGCCGACTGGACAAGGTCACATGAGGTAAAAGAGAAAAGAAAGTGTATGAGGTGGGAGTTGAATAAGCAACTTGTGGTAATACAGCATATAGCTAGAAAATGAATGAAAAAGAGTAGTAGTTTGATGAATCATAACATTACCCCCTGACTATGGTCGAAGTCCCACTGAGACTTTTCAAGGAGAACCTGTCATGTTGGTGTAGGCAGTGTCGTCAAATGGGTCATTGTCTACATAGACATTGTCAAGATGTTTAGTTTCAATAGGTGCAGGGACAGGGAGAGGACGAGAGTGTCCTGATGAGTGACAGGATCTATTGGATCCCTGGGAGCTGGTGAAAGGGGTGCAAGTATGGGGGTAAAAGAAGCTGTGGGAGGAAGAAGAGGAAGAGGCATGAAAGGTGGACCTGCATGGGCACCATGGGCAGACATTGGGGTGATGACCAGGTGCTTGTTTCTTGTAGACGAAGTACCAGAACTGGGGGCATTGGTTTTGGTTATGACCCAGGGTGAAATAATGGCAGAAGGGGCAGAGGTATGTGGGGCAGTCATGTTTGAAGTGGTTGAGGTGTTTACACAGGAAGCAGGCTTGGGAGTAGCAAGGGTCTGATGGGAGTAAAGGTTGGCCATGGAAGGCCTGGGCTTCAGCTTGGTCCAATGCTGCAAGTTCTGCTTTGTTTAGCGAGGATGAGAATGCGGATGGGGTGATGGGTTCATGTTCCAGGAATGTGGGGTCTATATTCTTGATGGGGGGTTCTTCTTTCTCCTCAGGGATAGGAGTAGGAGGTTGGGAGGTGTACATGGATGCAGGGACCCTGGAAATAGGGAGTTGCCTTCCAACTTGTAAGGCGGTGGCATGCCCAGCAGTGAGGTGGGCTTCCTGTTTGCGAGCGTTGATGACATACGCAACATCTTCAATAAGGGGTCTGACTCAGGTAGTAAGGTTGAGGGGATATCGATCTATGTCAACCAGAAAGGGGATCATATCAAATTGAAACATGATGATGTATAATTGACTTTGTACATCACAGGCATCATTGAGGATGAGTCAATTGGCTAACTCTTGTTCTGTGTGAGCAGAGGGGTGTTCAGCAAAAAGGATGATGGTTTCATTCTGGAGATAGGCATGGTATAGTGCCTGGAGAGGGGAGCCAACTTCAAGATAATGATCAAGGTGGGTGATGATGTGGGGATTGTGGAGCTGCTGGGTGAGAGAGAGGATGTCCTCTCCAGTGGGGTAGTCATTTTGGAGATGTTGGGTGAAGAGGGGTATGTCTACAGATGTAACAGCATCTGGGATAGTAGAAATAGAAACTGGTGTAAGAGGGACAGGAGCAGGTAGAGGAGGTTGCTCAATAGGTAAAGACTTGGAAGTAAGATCTAGGGGTGTACAAGGGATAGGAATTCTGTGGTAGCCTGGAGATAGGCTGTGAGGACAAGGAGGACTATTGAGGGTTTCATTATCTTCAATGGGGGAT
The DNA here is from genome assembly GCA_038092875.1 of Lanmaoa pseudosensibilis. Classification (NCBI taxonomy): domain Eukaryota; kingdom Fungi; phylum Basidiomycota; class Agaricomycetes; order Boletales; family Boletaceae; genus Lanmaoa; species Lanmaoa pseudosensibilis. The sequence goes on along the minus strand of JBBPRF010000584.1, from coordinate 2,083 downwards.
ATGTTCTGGAGGGGCATGGACACAACAGAGGATACAGTGGAGATAGAGAAGATGGTGGAGATATGGAGTTCAATGGCCATGGGTGTTGAGGGTGGTGATGGTAGTGCTGGTTCAAGAGCACTGGGGAAAGAAAACTGAAGGGTGAAGCTTTTTATAAGCCCTTAAGGTGGAGCCAGCATTTTTCAAATCCCATTCAGGGACCCATGAGTCATCTTTTGCAATATACCCTTTCCATTGGATCAGGAAGGAGCGGGATTGGGGAGTTCCATGGTGGCATAAGATCCAGCTGATTTCATATTCTTCTTCACTGGCAATAAGGTCAGGTGGTGGCTTCAGGAAGTTCGGACTGTGGATGGGGTTTTCACAATAGGGTGATAAGAGAGAAGCATGGAAGACCAGGTGGATCTTCCATGTTGCAGGGAGTCGGAGTTTGTATGTGGTCAGAGATAGGACCTTTGTGATGATGAAGGGTCCTTTGTGTTTAGGAGCAAACTTGGGATTGATAACTGAGCATTTGAGGTTGTGGGCTTCAAGCCATATCTTGTCTCCATTCTTGAATGGAGTGAACTTTTGATGAGTTCTAGTAGCCATGGTTTGGGGAGTGAGTTTGTGGAATGTGAGGGCTTCATCTTGGGCGGTGGTCAGGGATTTCAGATGGGATTCTACTGCAGGGAGAGAAGATTCAGCAATAACTGAAGGAAGGGCATGGAGTTTATTGTTACACTCGACCCAGGTAGGATCAGACGTAGCCCTTGAAGGTGTAGGGAGGTTCTAAGGTTCGAGGGTTCAAGTGTATTCCACAGATGTGTAAGCAATCATGTGGTGCAGGGGAATCCACTGACATGTAAGCAGTCAAGTGGCGAAGTGAGTCATCCAGCGATTGAGCGTGAAGTGACAACTAGGCACGGAGTACGGTTGCGTCAAAGGCAATACCAACCATCCTTAGGTTCAAGGGATCTATGGTCGCAAAGGTGAATGCGTAGCAGGCAATGGGCAATGGGCAATGAGAGACAAGGGACAAAGGGACAAGGACCTTGTCAATTGCAGAGATGCTAAGATAAGACAAGGGAGATCTAAGCTAAGGATCTCTGCTGCGAGAGCACAGGTATTTATACATAAGGAGTCCACACACAGACCATGAAAAAGGATAGCTAAAGATGGAAGTGGAAAAGGGTTGATGCATCATATGATAAGAGAGACCAATGAGAAGGTGATGTGTCATCTAGAATTACAAATAGAAGGATTGGAAATGAAATGCGCAGTCAATGGCATCATGACTGTGGATTGTGGAGTCACATGATGAAACAGCAATTGCCAACTGGATAAGGTCACGTGAAATGAAGTGAAGAAAAGAAAGCATATGAGATGAGAGTCGAACAATTGACTTGTAGTAATACAGCGGATTGTTACGACTTGTTGCCCTAACAGTCGTCCGCTATTCTTTTTCCTTTCATCGTTCCTATTGTCACTTGTTTCTTAGTCTTGGAGCTTCGCTTGGTACCCTACGCTCATCTCCTACAAGGGAGGTCATTTCTACAGCTTACGCTTACCATCTTCGCACCTTGATAGATTCCCTATCGCTACCTCTGGGAATCCTTATGGATTACACCTTTTCTTCCTTTAGTGTTCTCCATCCTTGCCTCTAGCCTTCTAAGCTAGTTCTCCTTCGCCGCCTTACCAAAGGCCCCTTTTGTCGATGCTATTCCTTTACGCTTCATTCACTACATAGCATCTCTTGACCTTCGTAGCATAGTGCACTAGCTTAGACGACTAGCCCTTGTCTTACCTAGCAATCTCTGCAATCGACAAGGTCCTTGTACCTTCGTTCCCTCGTCCCTTGTCTCTCGCCCTTCGCTACGCGTTCGTCTTTACGACCGTAGATCCCTTGAACTGAGGACGGTCGGTATTGCCTTAGCGCATCCGTACTCCGTGCCTACGTCGTTACTTCGCGCTCGATCGCTGGACGACTCACTTCGCCACTTGGTCACATCACGTGCCAGTGGATTCCCCCGCGCCACGTGACCGCTTACGCGTCCGTGGAATACACTTGAACCCTCGACACTTAGGACCTCCCTACGCCTAC
>JBBPRF010000583.1:0-19705 GCA_038092875.1 Lanmaoa pseudosensibilis | reverse complement strand
CTCATCAACACCATCTCTGGCCGCCTTCTCGACAAATCAGAACAAGCTGCCGCATTTGAGTCCTTCCCAGCCTTCAAAGGATTGATCTCCTCCATGACGACACACATCGACCATGCCCGCATCGAACATGACGTCACGGAGTACTACCGTTATGCGATGTTTTCGCACAAGTGGGAGGAGAACGAACCTCTGTTCGAAAAGGTCATACACATTGTGGTGTACGATCTCGAGGAATCCCCTACCTGCGACAAGCTACGAATGTTCTGCAAGATCGTGAGGGAAGCTGGGTTGCATTGGGCATGGAGTGATGCATGCTGTATCAATAAAGCAGATCATGTTGTGCTCCAGGAGGCTCTAGTGGCCATGTTTAGGTGGTACCAGGGATCCGCCATGACGATCGTTCACCTCTGTGGGGTTCGCTCTCCATCTAAGCGTGGCGATCTCGTTAGGAGCATTTGGAACACTCGGGCACGGACATTCCAGGAATATCATGCCTCGAAGGTGGTCCTATTCTACACCGAGGACTGGACGCCATACCTGAATCTCGATATTCCCAACCACAAAGAATCACCTGAGATCATTTCGGAGATGGAGGAAGCAACACGTGTCTCGGCACAAGCATTGATGGCACTTCGACCTGGCCTAACTGACATACAGGAGAAGCTTCGTTTGGCTTCGACACGCCAAACGACACGAGTCGAGGATGCAGCATACTCGTTGCTTGGGGTATTCTCTGTCACCTTACCCATCATATATGGTGAAGGGGAGCAATCACTCGGGCGACTCTTGGCACAGCTGCTGACAGGTTGTGGAGACACAAGCATCCTTGCGTGGACAGGAAGATCCAGCAGTTTTAATAGCTGCCTTCCTGCTAGCATCTCTGTTTTCAAGCAATTTCCGACAACACACATTCCGCCGGCCATCAATGATGCCGAAATGGAGACAATCACTGCCAGATTGCATACCTCTCCACTTGATTTCAGCTTAGTCATGAAGCTGTATGACCGACTCCATGATCTCCCCGTGCCGCTTCTTGCAGGAAAACGGATGAAGCTTCCCTGCATCACATTTGCACTCGGGCCTGTCTCAACAACTCGGAGCACATCGGGGCGTGTCTTTCGTGCGAAGGTGGATGCCCTCGGAGTTGTAGAGATTAAGACCACAGAGGATCTCTCTCGAATGGATTCTCTGACTCTCGTTCACCCTTGGATTGATTTCCTCCTTGACCGACAGCCCGTTGGAGGCATAACAGAGACAATATATGAGGAGAATATGGATGATCACCATCTCTCAATGGGTGACTTACCATTCCTCCCTGGCCCTGCCAATGCGACATCGGCAGCCAAGCAAACACTAGCATCGGGCCTCCTCGCTCGCTTTGGTCGGTCGTTTGGTGCACGGCGCTCCATGGCTCCTCGAGACGCAGCATCTCTCTTGTCCCCTTTGTCCATATCGTTGGCGGAGAGGCAGATACAAGCATTGCGACTTATTGTTCGACTGAGACAGCCATTCGGTGCGCTGTTGTTCACACCGACTCGCCAACATGTAGCGGAATATAGGAGGGTCGCTGCGGACAGTATGATCACTGTTCAGGTGCAGGAGGACGTGCCGTTGAATGATCTGATACGCCATGCACGGGTACTGGACGTGCGTTAACGACTGCTTTCAGTTACACGGCACTCGTTGCTACTAACTTTTTCTTGCATTCTCTTTCGCTTTGTAATTCCTCTTCAATGAATATCCCGCGCGAGCTCGCAGTATTATCACGATTGTGACTTTCAAGATACCATCTTACCCTACTTCTCAGCATCTCAAATTCTGTTGTATCCTCGCTGTCGTTGATATTGCCGATTGTAAAACAACTGTATCTTTCTAGATTATTGTCTCTGGGCATCCTTGCTATTGACCTTTTTTGGATTGGGTTGTATCGCTGACCGAGACAGGGTTAGTCGTCGCTGCAGTGCAGTTACATTTATGTAACTCCATAGTATGGGTGGTTGGCTTGCCTGCAGATGTTTCTTCCCAATCTCAGTTTCTATGTTCACTCTCTTTCAGATGGCGCTTTGCACGTTTGTTCAACCTTCTCTCATCCGATCGTCCTATCGTCTATCGGATAGCCAGTGTACACTAGAAAGCGCTCTGTTGCATGGTATCAGGTCCTATTGCTACACATTACCTTCATTGGTATCGTCGGATATGGATCATATCCCTTTACTCAGATCTTCGTACTCGAACTCGTCAGTGTGGTCGATTTCTCACGCAAAGCGGATCGTATGGAATGGTTTTGGTTCTCGTTAGAGATGTGTTTGGAGTGTGGTGACGTGTGGGATCATGTGTGAGGAGGGCGGGGGAGGCGGTGTCGGAAGGGGTACCGAGATCGAGGTGAGCGGAGCATTAGTTCGTGAGGCACGAGAACCGTTTTTTCCGTCTGGGGTAAATGTCATGTACACATAAGATTGGCACACGGTGGTAGCACCACATCCGGGATCACTGCTCGCGCATTATCAATCTCCCCAGCAATAATGGATCCCCATCAGACGTGTCGCTCCCCCTCCGGATTTCCACCCAGAATGATCCGTCGATCGCTATATTTATCCTGTAGATGCATTCCTAAAGCTGCTCAACGCCACGTTCATACCATCTGCATTACAATCGGGATCCGGGCGGTTGTGCCAATGCCAGTGCGGTCATTGTGGGGGTCGCCACCACACATTGAACGAGAGTAAGGTATTGGTGCTCTTCATGGGAGGCCATATGGGCAGGATGGTGGTGGCAGGATGGTGGTGGCAGGAAGGAAAAAGGGCGCGACGCGACGCGTTGACAATTATTCAAATAACGCGTGTGTCACGCAAAGCACGTGATCGATGTCACGTCACATCGGAAAGTTAATGTCGAGTCCTAGACTCTTAGTGAACGTTCAACGCAAAGGCCATTTCTTATACCATCATATCCTTCACTGGCGCACTATTCCAGGAAAATACGGTTTCAGACATGACGAGAGAGACATCATAATACAAGTCACCCTTCCGCCAGAACGGGCCAAGTTGAGAACTAAATTGATAGGGTATCGCACACGCGGCTGAGGCTGGGCTAAACCCCATGAAGACCTGCCTAGAGGGAAATCCTGGCAAAAACCATTGACTAGGCCTATAGTGGGGACGACGGTCAGTATGTGTTTTGGCTCTTTGGAGACAAAGGTGCTGGAAAATCAGCCATTGTTCATACCGTGACATGCTGGCAATTAAAGCTGGGAGGCTCGGATTATTCTTCTGCTTCGATGCACCCGGCAGGGTGACCGACGTCCCGAGAAATTGTTTGCAACGTCTCACTTGGCCCAGCGCATCAGAGAATGTATATCGCCTCATCTGTCTTATTCCTGCATGTTCCGGACTGCCCATGTGCATGGCTCAACATTCGAGATGCACTTAGAAAAAGAACTGCATTCGTTCTTGAGGAATGAGCGACTTCTGTTCTGGTTCGAAGCACTGGGTCTTCTATGCCGCATTGATGATGTTCACGCAATGCTGGCTGCTGCAAGCAAGTTGATTGAAGTGAGTATTTGGCACCATTTTCTATGCCAGTTATCTTATCAAGCTCCACCAGAATTAGGGTCGGATGAGTACACAAACGCATTGACCATGATGCACGATGCGCAGAAATTCGTTGAGATGTTTGGTAACGTGATCACACGCAGCACCCTATACCTGTACCTCACGGTGCTCACCACGCTACCCTTCACACCTGAACAAACCGTCCCGGCCAGCCTGTTTACTTTTAAAAGATTCCACGGACTCCTCGCGTCGTTATGGAATGCGACATGGAACGGCCCATCGTTCAGCTTTTGTTGACTGGATACGGGGACTGGATTCGTTCTATTGCAATCTCGCGAGACAGAAAGCGGATTGTGTCATTGCGGTGGGGTCAGATGATTCCATCATTCGGTTCTGGAACTTTAGAACTGGTTCACAAGTTGGCGTTCTTGAGGGGCACATTAACAGTGTCAACTCTATCGCGTTCTCAGTCGATTCCAAGTACATCGTATCGGGGTCAATCGGTCGTACAGTCTAGGTATGCGACGCTGCGACGCACTCGCAGGTCAGAAATTCTCTCACAAAGCACTGGCAAGGTCAGCTCGGTAATCATCCGGCACGACGACAGGACCATCATGTCGGGTTCCTGGGATAGTACGGCCCGAACATGGGATGCCGAGTTGAGCCTGAAGCTTGGGAGGCAGACGAGCTCAGTCTTTTCGGTCGCGTGTTCGGCAGTCACGAAGCACATCATCGGGGGTTCGTTTGATACTACGATCAAGGTGTATAATGCGGTGACAGGCACGCAAGTTGCCAGCAGGCTGCTCAAAGAGCACACCTCTGCGGTTATGTCAGTTGCTCTTTCGTCGGATGGGACGAGGATCGTCGCTTCAAGCTCATCAGAAAAGACCGTCCGAATTTGGGAAATAGAATTGAAAGCGCAGATAGGCAGTCTCTCAGAGGGCATGTCAGCCAGGTCAATTCAGTTGTTTTTTCTCCAGGTGGGAAGTGGGTTGCGTCAGGGTCAGACGATAGCATCACCTGCGTGTGGGACATTGCGAGGTGGTCGGTGGTTGGCAATCCGCTCACATGGCACACTCAACTCATCTGCCCCGTCGCACTCTCGAGTCTCCCAAGTTGGCCCACAGATCGTGTCTGGATCATCAGGTAACACCGCCCAGCCGTGGAACGTGCAGACGGTTTCGCCAGTCCGCATGCTCGAAGGGCATGGCAACACAGGGAGCCAACTTGGTAGTCCTCGTCGGGCACATCGCCCGGGTGTTGCCTGGATGCGATCTGTCCCCGTCGACGGCGAGTGGATAGTATCCGGCTCGGTTGACGGCACTCAGGCTATCCGTGTGTGGCCTCCAGACGGTCTTACGCGGGTACGGTCCCCTCAATACCAGTACGGTCTCCGCATCATCTACAGGCGAACACACACCCAGATTCAACATACGGAAAACTGATCTGAGCACCCATCGACAACATCACGTCCAATTCTCCACACCGCCCACCATACCTTGCACGACCGTGGACGGGATCACAGACAAGACAGATGCTATTAGAGTAGGAGAGGATGGATGGGTTGAGGTCGTTGGTGCATGCCAGTAGTACAGTACCTTCTCTTCTGGGTACCAGTACGCTGGCGGAACAGTCTGTGGCATTGTCCGCAACGAACGTCATCGTGATGCCCGGGGGTTGGAACTTGATTTAAGCAAGATGGCGCCCGGGTAGTGTTTGGGAGGAATGTTGGACCGAACGAGTCGTCTTAAACCATGTTGTTATTGTCTTTATAAGTACCTTGGAAGTATTATGGGTGACTACAGAAGCACGTGTGCAGTGATCTATATCAAGGAAGGGCAATGGGCATGGAATGCGAAGACGGTAGGTGGACCACAGCTTGTTCGGTGACTCCCACCACTGATCTGCTACATTGCGTCGCCGACGACCCCGTCATTGACAATGGCCGGTGCGTACTGACAAGATAGGGTTGCACTGATGCTGATCGTTGGATAAGAGCGGCGTTCCCCAGTCACCGAAATCAACGCCGGTAGCCGGATATATAAAGTGACATTTGCAGCGGATGGCGAGTATCTCGTGAGCGGCGGTAAAGAAGGGGTTCAAGTATGGCGAATGGAAGATGGTAAAGAAATCGCAACTATGATGGTAGCGGGGATTGTCCAGTGTCTCGCTGCCTCGATGGATGGTAGATGGATCGCGGCAGGAACAAGGCGGGGCGAAGTGATTGCGTGGGACGCAACGACATACGAAAAAGTCTTCTCGCACGAAGAGGTCGATTACATCACTGGAGTCGATTTCTCGCCAGACTCGAATCGGTTCGTTGTGTCGAGCTACGGCACAGCCACCATCTGGGATGTGGCAACCCGCGAGCGAGTGGTTGGCCCGCTCCGCCACGAGGGCTGGGTGGTAGCAGCGAAATACTCGCCGCAAGGTGATCGAATTGCGACAGCCACTCAAGAATCCGTTCAGGTCTGGGACAGCAACGATGGCCGCTTGCTCGTGGACATTAAAGTAAAAGTAATCCAAAACGACAGCGCTGGTTTGCTCTGGTCAAACGATCAGCTCTTCATCGTATCCGACAGTAAAATCAAGCAAATTGAAGCATTCACCGGGTTGCCAATCTCAGAATGGCCGGTTTCCGATACTATCAACGACATCTCGTGCATTTCCCTACCACAACATGGGGAATTCATCGCATGCGCTACAAAGCGTGCCGTCACGCTTTGGGACACGTCGACACACTCTCACCTCGCTCTCATCCAACACCGTGACACCCAGGGCATAATCTCAGTTGCATTCTCACCAGACGACCGGTTTCTCGCAATAGGTGGGTGGGACGGGAAAGTCACCATCAACAATCTCAGAGATGTACTGCTTCCATCCTATTCTACTGTAAGTAACTTGTAACTTGTAACGTCCAAATTATAGCGTATCGGATGGGTTTTATTACTACTCCACCATGCTTCGCTGTTCGTTCGGCATGGACACTGATTACTTTGTCTCTCAGTTACCATTCGTGGACATCAGCAACGTCGCGCTTGATTCCTGGAAGCAGGACCGGCTTGCAGACACAGAAGCATCACTGACCAGCACAATTGCTAATTCTGGGAACCCGAGCCATCACGCACTCGCGGGCCGAGCCCTCGTGCGAGTGCATTTGGGACATTGGGACGCAGCAATCGACGATGCCAAAATGGTAAGTCTTCGTGTGTCTCCCCTCACACACGCTTATGCTCGCTCTACACATCTTCAAGTCCATCGAGGTTCGACAATCTATCATTGGGTATATCGCAAAGAGTGTTGCACTCATTGGTGGGGGAAAAAAGGCAGAGGGTTGTCGTGTAATCGACTTCGTGTTCAGGCATTGTAATCCAATTGACGTGGATCTCCTCCTTTTGATCAAGGTGTGTATCCCGTGCGTGGTCGAACTTGGTTTCCCCGAACTTGTTTATCTGTAGGCTGTCGTCCTGTTCATGGCCGGAGAGCACGACGATGCCGTATCGCGCGTTGGCGACCTGGTCGCTACGGAGCGCCTCAACTCAGTATTGTACCTCAACCCAACATGCTGCGTGGTTCGGGTACGTGCATAACACGCTGGCGCGCAGAATATAACCACTCACATTTCCGGCAGGCGTATATGTATCTTCTTCTTGGAAATGCGCATATGGAAAGCAGTGACTACGAGGGTGCGGTGCAATCGTTCGAGCGTGCACGAGCCCAAATGCGATCCTACCTGTCGCCTTCTCTCTTGTCCATTTCATTGGTAAGCTTCCTGCAGACTGTCACGCTATGTTGACAACTGTCGTCGTCTTTGACAGATATCTGGTTGGAAGTTCGATGGTCTCGACATCAAGATTCGACAACGTCTTTGTGAAGCCCTGTATACAGCGGGTCGCACCAAGGAGGGCGGCGAGTCTCTTCTCGAAATGGTAGATACCCTAGACGAAGAAATCTATACGAGCGGATCCATCACTAAATGGGTTTCTTGTGAGCTTATGTTCTGCCTTTTGTCTGCCATTCATTCAGCCTTTTCCGTCAGATTTCACACAACGATGTCTCTCGGCTCCAGAAGGCGACGGTGAGGCAGCCCGACAGGACAGCGCGCCGACAATCCTCGGTTCACCAATCCCCACAACGCTCTTGAGAGAGTGGGCGAAAGCAACATTGGCGAGTGGCGAGTGGAAAGACGCCTTGGTCACCGCTGTCAGTGTGAGTATCCCCATTAGTTCTGCTATCCCTCGTATGCCTCACACTTTTGGTTTGCAGTTCATGGTTCCGAGATTCACAATTTATGAGGTCATATGTGAACGTCTCGAGACAATCGACCGCATAACGGATGCTAGTGACTGTTTCCGCCAAATGATGGATGAATTGCCAGAACCGACAAATCATGAACAGGCGCAATGGGTTCTTGGTGAGCAATCTCATCTACTCTGTAGATGATGTCGTTTGTGACCACTGTATGTCAGACTTTAAGCATCGTTGCTTAGGGAAGCTAGAAAGCCACGGCGATACCGTAATGAGTGCCGAGCTGCATGATGATGCTATTTCGCTGTATTCAGCTGCACTGTCACTCGAGCCGCCGGCACCGCAGGGTCTCTTCATCAAGCGAAGCAAGGCGTACTTGGCCAGTGGTTTGTGGGACAATGCGTTAAATGATGCGAACAGGGTGTGTTGCCTTTGTCCTGCGCCATCTATATCTTTTTGATGGCATCATGATTAGGTGATCATGCTCGATCCATCTTCCCCATGGGGCTACGAGAGGAAGCATGCAGCTTTACACAATGCAGGAGACTATGAGAACGCAATAGATGCGTTCGAGGCGATGCTGTCAAAGATGTCTAAGTCACCTGATCTAGATGTTCGCGGTGAGGGTGTTAACATCCTGCTGAGGTTTTGTCGACTAATCTTGGGTCTCAGAGAATCACCGGCAGTACGTGAACCCAGGGGAGACGAAAGTGACGATCCGCACGGCTGTTCAGGATGCGATCCGTGAGTCGCCACGAGTGCTCATCCACACCACCTCTGGACGTCTTCTCGACAAGTCAGAACAAGCTGCCACATTCGAATCACTCCCAGCCTGCAAACAATTGATCTCCTCCATGACGACTCACATCGACCATGCCCGCATCGAGCGTGACGTTACGGAGTACTACCGTTATGCGATGTTTTCGCACAAGTGGGAAGAGAATGAACCTCTGTTCGATAAGGTCATACACATTGTGGTGTACGATCTCGAGGAATCTCTCACACACGATAAGCTGAAAATGTTCTGCAAGATCGTGCGGGATGCTGGGTTGCATTGGGCATGGAGCGATACCTGCTGTATCAATAAAGCGGATCATTTCGTGCTCCAAGAAGCCCTGGTTGCCATGTTCAGGTGGTATCAGGGATCCGCGGTGACGCTCGTTCTTCTCCGTGGGGTTCACTCTCCATCGCAGCGTGGTGCTCTCGTGAACAACATTTGGAATACTCGAGCCTGGACATTCCAGGAATACCATGCCTCTAAGGTGGTCCGATTCTACACCGAGGATTGGACACCGTACATGAACCTCGCCATTCCCAACCACAAAGAATCACCCGAGATCATCTCGGAAATGGAGGAGGCAACACACGTCTCGGCACAAACTCTGATGGCACTTCGACCTGGCCTAGATGACATACGGGAGAAGCTTCGTTTGGCTTCGACACGCCAAACGACACGGGTTGAGGACGCAGCCTACTCGTTGCTTGGAATATTCTCTGTCTCATTGCCCGTTATATATGGCGAAGGGGAGCAATCACTCGGGCGACTCTTAGCACAGTTGCTCACAGGTTCCGGAGACACGAGCATCCTTGCATGGACGGGGAGATCCGGCAGTTTCAATAGTTGCCTTCCTGCTAACATCTCTGTCTTCAACCATCTTCCGACAACGCACATTCCGCCAGCCATCAATGATGCTGAAATGGAGACAATCACTACTAGACTGCATACCTCCCCACTTTCTCTCAGTTTGCTCATAAAGCTGTATGACCGACTCCATGATCTCCCTGTGCCACTTCTCGCAGGACAACGAATGAAGCTTCCCTGCATCACCTTTCCACTCGGACCTGTGTCTGCAACTCGGAGCACATCGGGGCGTGTCTTTCGTGCGAAGGCGGATGCCCTCGGGATTGTCGAGATCAAGACCACAGAGGATCTCGCTCGATTAGATTCTCTGATTCTTGTTCACCCTTGGATTGACTTCCTTCTCGACCGACAGCCTGTTGGAAGCATAACAGAGATAATACCTGAGGAGAACATACATGAGCATTCTTCCTTGCTGGGTGACTTGCCGTTGCTCCCTGGCCCTGCCAATAATACTACATCGGCGACCAAGCAAACACGAGCATCGGGCCTCCTTGCTCGCTTTGGTCGGTCGTTTGGTGCACGGCCTGCCACGCCTCCTCTAGATGCAGCCTCTGTCTTGTCCCCTTTGTCCGTGTTGCTCGCAGACAGGCAGATACAAGCACTGCGACTTCTCGCTCGACTGAGGCAACCATTCGGTGCGCTGTTGTTCACACCGACTCGCCATAATGTGGCAGAATACAGGAGAGTCGCTGCGGAGAGTATGATCACCGTCCAGGTGCAGGAGGATACGCCGCTGAATGCGCTTATACGCAACACACGGACACTAGACGCACTTTAACGACTGCTTTTAGTTACACGGCACTCGTTCGCTACCATTCGTTTCTCCCTCCATTCCCTTTAGCTTCCTAATCATTTCTTCGATGAACGTCCTCCGAGTCATGCGTTGAAACACGGACTCGCTGTGTTATTGTGGCTTTCATATTGTCCTACCAACTTCTCTATAGAACCCTCTTGTAACCCTCATTGTTATTGATATCGCCGAGCATGAAATAATTGTATCTTTCTAGATTAATTTTTTCAGGACATCAACCTTGGTGGATTGGGTTGTATCGCTGACCAAGATAGGGGTTAGTGACCGTCGCAGTGCGGTTACATTTAACGGCAAATTTTGCGCTTGATGCGACGCACCTCCACCGTATGGCCTCGCCGTGGCTGATACTACACTTCAGTGACTACTAGTGGCTTGACGGGGCGTCGTAATCGGCGACACATGTTGACCACTGGGAATCCCCACTTGCGTGAACTAGATGCATCCCCAACCCACATCGCGTGCCAGAAGCCGAATCAAACTCAGGCTCGTGAGCCAATGTCGGTATGATATTCACAGACCGTAGCATATCCATATATCACACCCTGGCAGGAGGATCAATACAACTGGGCTATAGTTAGCTTGTCGTACCTCGTTTTCGCCATGGATACAATTACCAATTGCGGCTGTTCTCTCTCTAGCGTGTGCATGAGATGTGTAGAAAACACTGTCAACGCCTGAGGCTCGGTCTCATACTATGTCTTTCCCAGAGCTTCGCGCAACCGGTTCCACTGTCTCTGTGCGTTTCCAGATCTCGAGAGATGAAAAAAAAAAGCGGGTAAACCTGATTGACACATGCTTCGCCATGTGTGGGCTACCTCACTCAACTCGTGGCGACACACTTCAGAGACATGGATCACGCCCTCAGTATCACCGACCAACACATCGAGTGCGTCGAGTTGGCAAGGTTGTGCTGGCGCAACCTCGGACATGGTCCATGGTTGCATGCCTGGTCGGATGGGGAGCGCCATGTCTTGGATCGCTGCTCCTGCATCATTAATCCGTCCAGTAGTAATCGGTTACCATCGGACCTCTCTCATCCGCTGAATTCTAGGCACTCAGAATGGTCCGTCGATCGGTGGGACTATGTCTAACCTTGTCGATGCATTCCTGAAGGCTGATCGACGGCCTGTCCTGTATGATTCTACATCACAATCGGCCGCGTGGTGCCGGTGCGGTCGTTGCGGGATTCACTGTCGGTGATGACGCGTTGAACGATGGCGAGGTATTGGTGATCTTCGTGGGTGGATGCACTGCCGCGACGCGAAGGTTAACGTAACGCGTAGAACACGTGATCGATGTCACGTCACACGTTCCAGAGCGAGGTCGACAGTGAACAGGCTCCTCTTCGACAGACTCCTCACGTGCACCCCGCTGGCGGACACACCCCCATCGGCAAACCACCACTCCCATCGCCATCCCTCTGCCTTGAACTCAGCATACGGCATGCCCCCCTCGCCCCCATCCGTCTTCCAGTGTCACTGGCAGACCATGCTCAGATAGTCTCAATGAATCTTCTTGTCAAACAGCATGTGGTCAGCCCCTGCAAAACGCTCTCGCGACGAACGCGACTATGGCAGGGTACGTGTTGTACGCATACTTGCACCCGATCTCATATCACTCCCAGTCCCATCCGTGTGGCCGATTGCTTAACGTCGATGTCCATTGTCCACCGTCGCTCCCATCCCCCACCGCTCCCTCTCGATCGACGAAATTCTCCTCGAAGCATCCTCCGATGACCCCCGACCTCGCGGGGAACCTCGATCCCCACACGCTGTCATCACACACCATCAACACTCGAACCACGCTCCGGCGCCCAACACCCAGCGTTCGATCGTGGGCCACATTTGGGCTCGACGCCAAGTCCTCTAAAGCGATCTGGAACAACGAATGTATCAAACTCATAGTTTTGCACCACCAGCCACAGGCGCACCCACGCAGAAGGCGAAACCCGGATCGACTGCAGGCATCAGTACGTATTTTGATGTTACTCCGTCGCGTGGCGCTGACGCTGTTTTAGTGGCGCGCGCTCTCCCTTTCCCCCCATCACAACCAGTACTACGTCCCCTCCACGCCGACAACCACAGTCCATCGATCTGTAATGACACTCGTGCCACCTGCAGTTCCCCATCCCCGCACACCGCACCCACCCACAAATGTACAGGGTCAACGGATCTGTCAGCAGTGCGGGTTAGCTGGACGTTACAAGGATGGGAAATCCATCAAAAAATGGTGTCTCTGACCCAAAGGTCCCGGCACACTGTGACCGGTGTTGAATGAAGATGAAGCCGGTCGAACGAAGAGGCATGATACAATCTCAATCTCAATCCCAGTCCCACATTGGCTAGTAACATAGCCAGGTTATAGCAGGTGGCTTGGCGTGCGCACACTCAATATCTGTACACGGGAACTGAGTCTATGCGGACAGATACAACGCCCGTGACCATAGGGAGAGTCGGACCAGGGGGAGTGCAGCTCATCGGATATGCCATGCACACGCCGTCGTTCATTTCCAAGGGCAGATGCGATAGTACCAACGTTATCCCTCGCAGCTTCCCCCTCGCACCCCTCCCGTCCAGGCGATTCGCAACGAGAACCACCTTCCCCATCCACCATCGCCACATTACAGGATGATGACGACGAGCCTCACCGACGCGGATGCGCAGATAGGGGACGAAGACCTATGAGTTCCGGTAAGATTTCATGATGCCCGCTTTCTTTTCTTGCCCTTTTGATTGATTAATCGTTGTATTTCTAGTTGCACCACCTCACATTAAACATCTTCCATCGTCGAGTCACTCGCATTCACATTCACATTCAAATTCTCGTTGCGAGTCCAACGCGAGGGTGATCCAGCTGCAGACACGGAGTTGTCCACGCGCCAGAAAACCGAAGTACGAACATGAAAGCAGGGGACGCGCATAATGATCTGCCTGTGTGGTTTGATATTCTTGGTTTTGGGAATGGGAAGGGGAGATCCGGCGAAGATCCCCACATAGAACGATTTCGAGCATCAACAAACAACCGATCATGTTACATCAAGCACAAGCCAGTTTTAGTGTCGTTGCTCTTTTTTCATGAATCAACAATTCCTTCTGTTTCATTTTGATAAGCGTCAAGCAAGGTTTTGCCTACGCCATGCATTTGCACTTCCCAAGCATGATTCTAGCCGAGAAAACCTCAGAGTCGGGGACTCGGATAATGCATCACTGGGGGTGCTTCACCTTTATAATGGATTATATTCTATTATCGAGCATGAAACAATGAAGTAAAATTGAAGTGTAATGGATTATATTCCATTATAAAGGTGAAGCACCCCCAGTGATGCACAGGTTGCAAGTTTTGTTGCCCTGAGGATGATTGATGAGGACTCCAAGTTGTGCGCGTGAGCACCCATAGACAACCAACTGTCCGAGAGGGTCTTTGGGGGCTTTGACCCTGATGAGTTTGGGTGTGACCGATCTGTGGCCCACTCAATTGAGGGACATCTATCTATCAGCATGTTGGCAAGGCTAGCCGCATGGTTTGCCACGAGGCAGCGCTGAACGCCGCCTTTGAAGCCCTTTCGATTCAAACTCCCGTGTTCAGCTCTCCATTCAAGCTCTTCTGCAGAAACCAGAGGCTCCAGAGCTCTCGCAGTCTCAGCCCTCGACAGTGACCTCAGATTCATCCATCAACCTCTCAATGGTACAGCTCTCATTTCCATGAATTATTGTGGTCACCGCTGTTGATGCTCGCCATCTTGGTTGCTTTCGCTCTTTCGCTCTAGGTGATGTCTATGCTTCCCTTCCCGTTCCGTCAGGCGGTGACCCAGGAGGACGAGTCGCAGCCTTTTGGTAAGCAAATCTATCAGTTCGTTCTTCCACAAACATCATTGCAACTGGGAGCGCCGAACCCAAAAGCAATCTTTCGACTGGTACATGATGTTCGAGTGAATGACCGTCATCGAGTAGAACTCATGAGTGCTTTGTCAAGGACCTACACTGTCTCCCGGGGACCCATTGCTCGCAACGCAGCCTCGCACTATCAATGTCATACTTTTCGGCGAAACTGGTGCCGGGAAAAGTTCCGTCATCAACCTCATCGCTCGGAAAGAAGTTGCAAAAGTCTCTTCGGATATTGACGATCACACGATGCAATGCGCTCGCTACGATATCCCTTTCGATGACTTGGATTTCGCCATATTCGATACCGTCGGTCTCGAGAAACCCCAAGTGGGGGTCAACGGCTACTTGAAAGCTATTGAAAAGGCGTACGAGCTCATCGTGAAGCTCGGTGCTGCTGGCGGCGTCCACTTTTTGCTATTCTGCATGCGCGCAGGCATGATAAGTGCGAATACGCAGAGCAACTACCGATTGTTCCGTGAGTGTCTCTGCAGGACAAAGGTACCCATAGCGCTCGTTTTCACTGGCCTCGAGCGGGAAGTGGAGATGGAGGACTGGTGGACGAGAAACAAGACCCATATAGAGCACTATGGCATCAAGAGTGATGACCATGCTTGCATTACAACACTTCAGGATGACACTCCCGGAGAGGATCTCAAGTATGCAGAGTCACAAAAGAGGATACGCGAGCTTCTGAAAAGCTGTGCTCTCAAAAACGAGGCCTTTTTACCAGAACCACGCTCTTGGTACGCGAAGCTTGGAAACGGGAAGAGCAGTTTCATCGAGAAGGATAAGGGCCCCAAAAAGAGTGATGTCATGAAGGTGTTGACGAATCGTTGCAAACTGGACAGTGAAACCGCAAGGAAGATTGTGGATATTATGATGCAGAAATATGATGCAGAGACGAAGGAAGGGAACCAGGACGAGCAGACGGGGAACAGGGGGGGCGAAGGTGGGTCCAACTCAGTAGTGAGGGCCGATAGGAGGGACGAGAGCGAGGTTGCGAAGAAGGACACGGTGAAAGACGATGCCCTGCCGAGCCAGCTACGCGATGTCAAGGCTGAGCCTCGTATTGAGATGGAGGGGGAGGATGAGAGAGAAGTTGTGAAGAAGAACGCGGTGAAAGACTATGCTCTGCCATATCAGCTAGGTAATGTCAAGGCTGAGCCTCGTATTGATGGAATGGAGGGGAAGAATGAGAGTGAGGTTGTGAAGACGGGCACGGCGAAGGACTACAGTGCGTTCGAGGACTATGCCACAAGCAATGAGTGGGTCAATAAGTGGCAATACAGGGCCCTCTGGTATTACTAACTTATAACTTAGAGCTTGTTTGGTATGTACATAAGATAGGCGTCGTTCAAAGGAAAATTGGTCATTCCAAGGGGTCGGCAAGCAGAAGCTCTCAAGGGGTGGCTTGCCCAATCTGGAAAATGACCACATGCGGACCACAGTTTGTTCGTCGACTCCCTCCACTGCTGTATTGTGTCCCTGGTGACCACGTTGTCGACGATGACTGGTGGGTACTGACAAGGTGGAGTTGTGTTGATGCTGATCGTTGGGCAAGGGCATTCCCCTGTCACTGAAATCAATGCCACCAGCGAGATGCGTGCAGTGACATTTGCAGCGAATGGCGAGTATCTTGTTGGCGCTGATGAGGAGAGGGCTCGAGTGTGGCGAGTGGAAGACGGTAAACAAATGGCAACTATGGCAACAGCGGGGAGTGTGTGGTGTCTCGCTGTCTCGAAGGATGGCAGATGGATCGCAACGGGAGCATGGCGGGGCGAGGTAATTGCATGGGACACGAAGACATACGGAAAAGCCTTCTCGCACGAAGCCGGCGGTTACGTCCTTGGAGTCGATTTCTCACCCGACTCGACTCGACTCGTCATTGCGTCGAGCTGTGGTACAGCCACCGTCTGGGATCAGTGGGATGTGGCGACGCGCATACGAGTGGTCGGTCCACTCCGCCACGAGGGTTGGGACCGTTGGGTAGTAGCAGCGAAATACTCGCCGCAAGGCGATCGAATCGCGACCGCCACTCATAAATCCGTTCGAGTTTACGACAGCAACAATGGCCGCTTGCTCCTGGACATCAAAGTAGAAGTAATCCCCGTGTACAACACTGGTCTCGTTTGGTCAAATGATCAGCTCTTCATCATATCCGACGGTAAAATCAAGCAAATCGAAGCAACTGGATCAGCAATCTCGGAATGGCCAGTCCCCGATACCAACCGCTTCTCGTGCATTGCCTTACCACAGCATGGGGAATTCATCGCATACTCTACAAACCATACTGTCACGTTTTGGGACACGGTGACACACTCCTGCCTCGTTCTCATCCAACACACTCGAGACATAAGTTCAATCGCATTCTCACCAGACGACTGTTTTCTCGCAATCAGTGGAGGCGACAGGAAAATCGCCATCAACGATCTCAGAGATGTCCTACTTCCATCCTATTCTGCTGTAAGTAGCTTGTATTCTCCAACTATAGTGTATCGGATCCGTTTTATTGCCAATCCACCATACTTTGCTCTTCGTTCGACATGCACACTGATTACTTTGTCTCTCAGTTACCATTCATGGGCATCAGCGACACTGCACGTCACTTCTGGAAGCAGGACCGGCCCGCGGACGAAGCATTATTAACGGGAACAATCACTAATCCCGAACACCCGAGTTATCACGCACTCGCCGGTCGAGCGCTCGTACGAGCCCATTTGCGACATCGGGATGGAGCGATTGACGATGCTGAACAGGTGAGTCCTGATTTACTCTCCCACACGCTCGTTTTCACTCTAAATTATATCAAGTCCATCAGGATTCGACCATCCGTCATTGGCTACATCGCAAAGAGTGTCGCATTCATCGGCGCGGGGAAGAAGGCGGAGGGCTGTCGGGTGTTCGACTTATCGTTCAGGCACTGTGATCCAACCGACGTGGATCTTCTCCTTTTGATCAAGGTGTGTATTCCGCGCATGGTCGAACTGGTCGCATCCCGGTTGCTTATTTATCTAGGCTATTGTCCTGTTCATGGCCGGAGAGCACGACGATGCAGTATCGCGCGTTAGCGACCTCATCGCTACGGTGGACCTCCACTCGATATGCTGTGTGGTTCAGGCACGTGCATAACACGCTACCATACGGAGATTGTCACCGCTCATTTCCAGCAGGCATATATGTATCTTCTTCTTGGAAATTTGCAAGTGGAGAACGGTGACTACGAACGTGCGGTACAATCGTTCGAACGTGCACGAGGCCAAATGCGACCCTACCTGGCGCCTCCCCTCTTTCTCGTCGCATTGGTAAGCCTCCAGCGGTTATCTTGCTCGTGTGGGCAATTGTCATCATCTTTGACAGGTATCTAGTTGGAAGTTTAATGGTCTCCACATCAAGATTCGACAGCGTCTTTGTGAAGCACTGTATACGGCGGGTCGCACGAAGGAGGGTGGCGAGTCTCTTCTTGAAATGGTAAACACCTTCGAAGAAGAAGTCTATACGAGCGGACCCATCACCAAGTGGGTTTCTGGTGAGTTTATGTTCTACCTTTGTCTGCTATGCATTCAACCTTTTCCGTCAGATTTCACACAACGATGTCTCTCCGCTCCCGAAAGCGACGGTGGCACAGCCTCGAAAGTAGCCCAACACGACAGCACGCCTACGATTCTTGATACGCCAACTACCACCACACTCTTGAGAGAGTGGGCAAAATCAACATTGGCGAGTGGCGAGTGGAAGGACGCCTTGGCTGCCGCTGTCGGCGTGAGTAGCTCAATTAGTCCTGATATCACTCGTAGGCCTCACACTTTTGGTTCGGAGTTCGTGGTTCCGAGATTCACGATTTATCGGGCCATATGCGAACGCCTTGAGACAATCGACCGCATAACGGATGCTAGTGACTGTTTCCGCCAAATGGTGGACGAATTGAGAGAAGAGACACATGTGCACCATGAGCAGGCACAATGGGTTCTTGGTGAGCGGTCTCGTACTGTGTAGATGTCGTTTATGACCACTGTGTGTTAGACTTCAAACATCGTTGCTCAGGGAAACTAGAGGGTTACGGCGATAGCGCAATGAGTGCTGAGCGGCATGATGATGCCATTTCCCAATATTCAACTGCACTGTCCCTCGTCCCGCCCGCAACACAGGGTCTCTTCATCAAGCGAAGCAAGGCGTACTTTGCCAGGGGTTTGTGGGACGATGCGTTAAATGATGCGAACAAAGTATGTCTCCCTTGTCTTGTACAACTTATATGTTGTCGATGGCACCGTGATTAGGTGATCATGCTCGATCCATCATCCCCATGGGGCTACGAGAGGAAGCATGCAGCTTTACACAACGCAGGAGACTATGAAAATGCAATCGATGCGTTCGAGGCGATGTTGTCAAAAATGTCACAGTCACATGATCTAGATATTCGCGGTGAGGGTGTTGACATCGTGCTGAGGTTTTTTGGGCTAATCTTGGGTCTTAGAGCATCATCGGCAGTACGTGAACCCAGGGGAGACGAAAGTGACGATCCGCACAGCTGTTCAGGACGCCATCCGTGAGTCGCCGCGTGTGCTCATCCACACCACCTCTGGCCGCCTTCTCGACAAGTCAGAACAAGCTGCCGCGTTCGAATCATTCCCAGCCTTCAAAAGATTGATCTCCTCCATGACGACTCACATCGACCATGCCCGCATTGAGCGTGACGTCACAGAGTACTACCGTTATGCAATGTTTTCGCACAAATGGGAAGAGAACGAACCTCTGTTCGATAAGGTCATACACATTGTGGTGTACGACCTCGAGCAATCTCTCACGCACGATAAGCTGCAAATGTTCTGCAAGATCGTGCGGGATGCTGGGTTGCATTGGGCATGGAGCGATACCTGCTGTATCAATAAAGCAGATCATTTCGTGCTCCAAGAAGCCCTGGTCGCCATGTTCAGGTGGTATCAGGGCTCTGCAGTGACGCTCGTTCTCCTTCGTGGAGTTAGCTCTCCATCGCAGCGTGGTGCTCTCGTGAACAGCATTTGGAACACTCGAGCCTGGACATTCCAGGAATACCATGCCTCTAAGGTGGTTCGGTTCTACACCGAGGACTGGAAGCCGTACATGAACCTCGACATTCCCAACCACAAAGAATCACCTGAGATCATCTCGGAAATGGAGGAGGCAACACGTGTCTCGGCGCAAACTCTGATGGCGCTTCGACCTGGCCTAGATGACATACGGGAGAAACTTCGTTTGGCTTCGACTCGTCAAACAACACGGCTGGAGGATGCAGCCTACTCATTGCTTGGAATATTCTCTGTCTCGTTGCCCGTCATATATGGTGAAGGGGAGCAATCACTTGGGCGACTCTTAGCACAGCTGCTGACAGGATCAGGAGACACGTGCATCCTTGCATGGACAGGAAGATCTAGCAGCTTCAATAGCTGCCTTCCTGCTAGCATATCTGTTTTTAGCCGGTCTCCGACAATACACATTCCGCGGGCCATCGAGGGTACGGAAATGGAGACAATCATTGCCAAATTGGGTGCCTCTCCGCTTTATCTTGGCTTAGTCATGAAGCTGTATGACCGAC
>JBBPRF010000582.1:0-19742 GCA_038092875.1 Lanmaoa pseudosensibilis | reverse complement strand
CGTCCGTGCCATCGACACCGCCCTCGCTGACAAGGTCACGGCAGCTTCTGCTGGCGATCCCCTCGTCCTTCAACGCCTCCAATCTATCAACGAGGATATTCCTGCCACCTTCCGCTCCCGTTTCTCCGATTGGCAGATGGAAGGATCTGTTTTAATGTACAAAGGTCGTGTATACGTTCCGGACTCCGGGGACTTACGCTGGTCCATCCTCCGCCGATGCCATGATCACGAGACCGCCGGTCATCCCGGCTTCCTGAAAACCCGACAACTCGTCTCCGCCGAGTTCTGGTGGCCTGGCCTCGCCAGCCACGTGCGTCGTTATGTTGAAGGCTGTGCCGTTTGCCAGCAGAATAAATCCAACACTCACCCCACCGTACCGCCGCTCACCCCGATTAAATCCTCCGCCTCGCGCCCCTTCCAGCAGATCTCGTGCGATCTCATCACGGATCTTCCCGAATCCTCGTCCTTCAATTCCCTCCTGGTCGTGGTAGACCATGGGCTTACTAAGGGGGTGATTCTTTGCCCCACGAAAAAATCCATCACCGCCGAGGGAGTAGCCTCCCTCTTTTTCCACAAAGTCTACCTCCGCTTCGGTCTTTATGACAAGGTCATTTCCGACCGAGGCCCACAATTCGCCTCTGCCTTCACCAAAGAACTCGGTCGCATCCTTAACTACAATCTCTCTCTTTCCACCGCATATCACCCTCAAACGGACGGCGAAACCGAACGAGTCAACCAGGAAATTGAAACGTATCTTCGCATCTTCTGCGGTAATAACCCCAGTTCCTAGGCTGACAACATTTCTCACGCCGAATTCGCTCACAACCACCGCCCCCACTCTGTCACCAACCAATCGCCGTTCTACCTCATGATGGGGTATGAACCCCGTGCCCTTCCTTCGGTAATAGCCGAATCTTCCCTTCCCGCAGTCGCCTCTCGTTTGAAATCATTGACCGCTGCCCGCGACGAAGCCCTAGCCTCCCACGAACTCGCCCACCAAACCATGGCCGCTCGCACACGCCAGAAATTCACCCCGTTTAAGCTCGGAGACAAAGTGTGGCTTGAAGCCTGTAACCTCAAGCGATCCGTCGTCAACCCGAAGTTTGCCCCAAAACGTGAAGGACCTTTTACCATCACGAAGGTCCTATCCCCAATCACTTACAGACTCCGAATTCCCACGACGTGGAAGATCCATCCGGTCTTCCATGCTTCCCTTCTTACGCCCTACCGTGAGAACGCCGTCCACGGACGGAACTTCCCGAAACCCCCGCCTGACCTTATCGCTGGGGAAGAAGAATACGAAATTGACCGAATCTTACGTCACCGCGGAACGCCGCGATCCCATTCCTTCCTGATCCAATGGAAGGGATACACCGCCGAGGATGACTCATGGGTCCCTGAACAGGATTTGAAAAATGCCAACTCCGCTTTAATCGCATATAAAAAGCTTCACCCATCCGTCTTCTCTCCCCAGCGCTCCTGAACTCCCACCATCACATCCAATGGCCATTGAAACCTCCTCCGTCTCTATCTCCACCGTCTCCTCCATCGTCTCCTCACCACTCCAGAATGTCTCCCCCGCCGAAGCCAACGCCACCATTCCAAGCCCCCCGCCTTCTTATAGCAGCTCTGCTCCTCCCTCTGAGCGAGCTTACTCTCCGATTACACCCGTGGATTCTGTTACCGATGCTCCAACTGCTGAGCAACCTCTTTCTCCTACTCCTACTCCTCTCACACCTGTATCTGTCGCTACTCTACAGGATGCTATCATGTCAGTAGACATTCCGCTTTTCGCCAATCGCCTCCGCGAAGACCCTCCTACCGGGGACGACATCGTCCTTCTCTCCGTACTCCTCCACAACCCACGCATCGCCTCACACATAGAACACTTCATAGAGACTGGCTCCCCCCTCAACGCACTCTACGGTGCCTATTTACAAAATGAAACCATCATCATGCACGCCAGCACCCCCTCTCACCATGCCGAAATCGCTCTTCACAATCACTTTATCCTCGACGACGCTCGCGACGTCCAAGCCCAGCTGTACATTGCCATGTACCAGCTGGATATGCTTCCCTTCTTGGTCGATATCGACCATTATCTTTTAGACCTTGCCTCCCGCGTCCGACCTCTTACCGAGGACATTGCCTCCCTCATCGCCACCCGTGAACAAGCCACTGCCGTCTCAGCCGGACACGAAGCTGCCATTCGTGTCGGTCGCCACCTCCCCATCTCTAACCCGCCTGAACCCATGCGCCCCGCCGTCATCCCTGAAGAAGAGGAAGAACCCCCGGTCGAACATATCGACCCCGCATACCTGGAACACGAACCACGCGAACCAGAAACCCCATCCGCCTCATCATCCCTGCTCGACGTCCACACCCAAGAAGCCTTGCATAGCATCGAGACCAGCCAATTTCATCCCACTCCTCTCGCTCCCTCTGACCCACGATACCCCCAGGCATGCTTCCAATGCCGAAGCCTTGGCCACATGAAATGGGACTGCCCTGCTTATAGCTGTCCCTTCTGCCTCGCCTTTGCCCCTGGTCATAACCAAACCCAGTGCCAGAACTACTGGTGCTCCCAATGTGGACGGTGAGCCCCTGGTCACCATGCCGACGTGTGCATCTGGCGTCACCGCGACCGCGCCACACCATCCTCTTCCTCCTCTTCTTTCTCCCATCGGTCCTTTCGCTCCCGCACCCGGACCTCCTCCAATAGCTCCCGAGGATCCAACAGATCTCGTCGCTTGTCAGGACGCTCTCGTCCTGTCCCTATCCCTTCGCCTATCGAGACTGAGCATCTCGACGACGTCTATGTAGACAATGACCCCTTTGACGATGTGGCTTATGCCAACATGACTGGTTCTCCGTGAATTAGTCTCAGTGGGACTTCGACGGTAACGAGGGGGTAATGTTACGATTCGTCCTGGACTACTCTTTTCTTTCCTAATCTTCATTAGCTATACGCTGTATTTTCACAAGTCATTCATTCGACTCCCGCCTCGTACGCTTTCCTTTCACTTCGTCTCACGTGACTTTATCCAGTCGGCAATTGCCGTTTCTATCACGTGATTCTGCAGTCCGCAGTCATGACGCCATTGACTGCACATTTCATTTCCGCTTCCCTATGTGTAATTCTAGTGACGCATCGCCTTCTCATTGGCTACCACTATCGTACGACGCGTCACCCTTTTCCACTTACCATTCTTAGTTATCTTTTCTCATGGTCTGTGCGCGGACTTCTTACGTATAAATACCTGCGCTCTCGCAGCAGAATTCCCTAGCTTAGACCTCCCTTGTCTTACCTAGAAATCTCTGCAAATCGACAAGGTCCTTGTACCTTCGCTCCTTCGTCCCTTGTCTCTCGTCGCCCGCTACGCGTTTGTCTTTACGACCGTAGAACCCTTGAACCTGAGGACGGTCGGTATTGCCTTAGTGCATCCGTACTCCGTGCCTACGTTGTCACTTCGTGCCCGATCACTGGACGACTCACTTCGCCACTTGGTCACATCACGTGCCAGTGGATTCCCCCGCGCCACGTGACTGCTTACGCGTCCGTGGAATACCTTCGAACCCTCGACACTTAGGACCTCCCTATGCCTTCAAGGGCTACGTCCGATCCTACCCGGGTCGAGCGTAACAGTTGGCATGTATGAAGATGGTTTTGTTCTGTAAGTAGGCGCCATAAAGTGCATTGAGGAGGGAACTGGTTTCAATGAAGTGGTCGATGTGAGATGCAATGTGAGGATTGTGGAGGAGGATGGAGAGGAGGACGATGTTCTTGCCAGTAGGAGGGTCTTCACGGAGGTGGTTGGCGAAGAGAGGGACATCTACGGACATGACAGCATCCTGTAAAGTAGTGACAGATACTGGTGTAAGAGGAACAGGAGAAGCAGGAGGAGGTTGCTCAATAACTGGTGTGTTGGTAAGAATATCCATGGATGAAGTCGGAGAGTAAGCTTGCTCAGAGGGAGGAGGAGTGCTGTGATAAGAGGGTGGAGGACTAAGGAGGGTGGCATTGGCTTCGACGGGGGAGACATTCTGGAGTGGGGTGGATACAATGGAGGAGACAGTAGAGATGGAGACAGATGAGGATTCAATGGCCATTTGGGTAGACGATGGTGATAGTGCTGGTTCAAGAGCGCTGGGAGGAAAAGACAGATGGGTGAAGCTTTTTATAAGCGGTTCAGGCAGAGCTGGCATTTTTCAAATCCCATTCAGGGACCCATGAGTCATCTTTGGCTGTGTATCCCTTCCATTGGATCAGGAAGGAGCGGGATTGTGGTGTTCCGCAGTGACGTAAGATCCGGTCAATTTCATATTCTTCTTCACTGGCGATAGGGTCAGGCGGTGGCTTTGGGAAGTTCTGTCCATGGACGGCATTCTCACGGTAGGGTGTAAGAAGAGAAGCATGGAAGACTGGATGGATCTTCCATGTCGTGGGAATTCAGAGTCTGTAGGTGATTGGAGATAGGACCTTTGTGATGGTAAAAGGTCCTTCATGTTTCAGGGCAAACTTGGGGTTGACGACAGAGCATTTGAGGTTGTGGGCTTCAAGCCACACTTTGTCTCCGAGTTTGAAGGGTGTGAACTTCTGGCAAGTTCAGGCGGCCATGGTTTGACGAGTGAGTTCATGGGATGTGAGGGCTTCATCACGGGCGACGGTTAGGGACCTCAAATAAGAAGCTACTGCAGGAAGAGAAGACTTGGCAATTACCGAGGGAAGGGCACGGGGTTCATATCCCATCATGAGATAGAATGGGGATTGACTTGTGACGGAGTGAGGGCAGTGATTGTGGGTGAATTTGGCGTGAGAGATGTTGTCAGCCCAGGAACCAGGGTTATTTCCACAGAAGATGTGGAGATAGGTTTCAATTTCCTGGTTGATGTGTTCAGTTTTGCCATCAGTTTGGGGATGGTACGTGGTTGAAAGGGAGAGGTTGTAATTTAGGATGCAGCCAAGCTCTTTTGCAAAGGTGGAAGTGAACTGTGGGCCCCGATTGGAGATGATTTTGTCGTAGAGACCAAAGTGGAGGTAGACTTTGTGAAAAAAAAGGGAAGCTACTCCCTCGGCAGTGATGGATTTCTTCGTGGGGCAAAGAATCACCCCCTTAGTAAGCCCATGGTCTACCATGACCAGGAGGGAATCGAAGGACGAAGACTTAGGAAGATCCGTGATGAGATCACATGAGATCTGCTGAAACGGGCGGAAAGCGGAGGATTTGATTGGCATAAGCAGGGGCACCATGGGATGAGTATTTGATTTGTTTTGCTGGCATGTAGCACAGCCTTCAACGTAGCAGTGGACATGGCTGGCAAGGCCAGGCCACCAGAATTCAGCAGAGATGAGTTGCTGGGTTTTGAGAAAGCCGGGGTGACTGGCGGTTTCGTGGTCATGATATCGGCAGAGGATAGATCTGCGCAAGTCCCTGGAGTCCGGAACATATATGTGGCCTTTATACATGAGAACAGAGCCTTCCATCTGCCAGTTGGAAAGACAGGAACAGAAGGCAGCAGGGATATCCTCGTTGATCAATTGGAGGTGCTGGAGAACGAGGGGGTTGCCAGCAGAAGCTGCTGTGACCTTGTCGGCGAGGGTGGTGTCGATGGCACGGACGAAGATGGACAGGGGAAGGAGTGTTATGGCCTGATTATCAGGGTCTGATCAGGGGAAGTGATCACAG
Organism: Lanmaoa pseudosensibilis; assembly: GCA_038092875.1. NCBI lineage: Eukaryota > Fungi > Basidiomycota > Agaricomycetes > Boletales > Boletaceae > Lanmaoa > Lanmaoa pseudosensibilis. The sequence continues at coordinate 14,055 of JBBPRF010000582.1, read as the reverse complement.
TGGTGAGAGATGGCATCAGGGCCCATGAGGTGAGAACCAGAAACATGGATCATCTTGAGATCAAAGTCCACCAGGTCAAGAAGCCAATGGGCTTGGCAGCAATTGAGGGCCTGTGGTGATTGGAAGTACATCAAGTTCTTGTAATCAGTGAAAACCTGGATGGGGAACTGAGATCCATGGAGATAGTGTTTTCATGATTTCAGGGCACGGATGACTGTGAGGAGTTCGCAATCATAGATGTCGTAGTTGTGCTCTGCAGGGGACAGGGACTGTGACAGATAGGAACAGGGATGCCAATCTCCATTGGAGTCGGCTTGCAAAAGAATTCCTCCAGTGGCATTCCATGAGGCGTTGGTGGCGATGGTGAAGGGAGCGGCAAGATCTGGCATGTGCAATACTGGTTCAGAGAGGAAGAGGCGTTTTAAGATAGAGAACACTTCTTGACACATGGGGGTCCAGGACCAGGGGAGCGACTTTTTGGTGAGGTTGATCAGGGGCCGGGCAATATTTGAATAGTTTAGAATAAACTGACGGTAGAAGTTGATGAAGCCAAGGAAGGAACGGACTTCCTTGACCATTGTGGGTGTGGGCCACAAGGAGATACCCTCGAGTTTGACAGGGTCCATGGCGAGTTCCCCAGGTTTAACGATGAGTCCGAGATAGTCAACCTCAGTGGTGGCAAATTTGCACTTCTCCAGTTTGAGATGGAGATCAAGTTCTGTCATACGTTGGAGGACACATGTAGTACATTCCTCGTGAGTTTGTTCGTCAGGGGAGAAGATAAGGAGATCATCCATGTAAATGACAAGCCATCCTTCTGCAATCATATCGCGGAAGGAGTCATTCATGAAACACTAAAAGGTGGCAGGGGAGTTACAGAGGCCAAAGAACATTACTGTGAGTTCAAACAGTCCTTTGTGGGTAACGAATGCCACTTTCCACTGATGGCCATCTTTGATGTGGATGTTGTTGTATCCCCAGCAGACATCAAATTTGGTGAAGACCTTGGTGTCCTTCAGCTTATCGATGAGGTCAGAGATCAAGGGTAAGGGGTAGGTGTCGCGAACGGTATATTCATTGATGTAGCAGTAGTCTTGGCACAGGCGTAGTCCTCTGTCCTTCTTTTTGATGAAGAAGAAGGGTGAGGCTTGTAGGGAGTTTGAGGGACAGATCTTTCCGGTGGTGAGGTTTTCGTCTAGGAAAGTTTCGGTGGCAGTACATTCTTCAGGGGTTAAGGGATAGAGTTTCCCTATCTTCGGGATGAAACCTTCTTTAAGGTTTATCTCGTGGTCATATGGTCTAGAGGGGGGCACATGGTCGGTTGCTTCTTTGGAGAAGACTGAGGTGAATTCGGCATATGCCGGGGGAAGTGTAGTCTTAGGTTTGTCCTTTCCTGTGGAGATAGTGAGTTCGGTGGCTTGGATAAGCCTGGCAACTCGGGTGGATCCGAGAGGAGCATAGCAAGATCCAAACCGAATGGTCTGGTATAGGGCATGGTTACCCATGGTGTAGGAGAGGAATTGGTTCTCTTCTTCCCATCCATTGTAAGAGAAGAGGTTCTCCTGCTCGGTGGTGAAGACATTGATGTGGTGGGGAGGTGCTGGCAGAGGTACCCAGTAGTGGGTGTCATGTCACTTGATGTCAGTGACGTGGGAAGAGTAAAGTTCTTTTGATTGGTCGGAGGATTCTGCAATGGAAATGGTTCATTTTGTCCAGTCGATCTGGGGGTTTACAACAGCAAGCCATGGAGTTCTGAGGATTGTTACGATTCATCCAGGACTACCTTTTCTTTCCCTAATCTCATTAGCTATACACTGTATTCATACGAGTCACTCGTTCGACTCCCGCCTCGTACGCTCTTCTTTCACCTTCGTCTCACGTGACTTTCTCCAGTTGGCTATTGCTGTTTCCTCACATGACTCCGCAGTCCGCAGTCATGACGCCATTGACTGCACATTTCATTTCCGCTCTTTTATTTGTAATTCTAATGACGCGTCGCCTTCTCATTGGCTACAATTATCATATGACGCGTCACCCTTCTCCACCTACCATTTTTAGTTACCTTTTCTCATGGTCCGTGCGCGGACTCCCTACGTATAAATACCTGCACTCTCGCAGCAGAGATCCTTAGCTTAGACCTCCCTTGTCTTACCTAGCATCTCTGCAATTGACAAGGTCCTTGTCCTTCGTCCCTTGTCCCTTGTCCCTTGTCGCCCGCTATGCGTTCGTTTTTACAACTGTAGATCCCTTGAACCTGAGGACGGTCGGTATTGCCTTAGCGCATCCGTACTCCATGCCTATGTCATTACTTCGCGCTTGATCGCTGGACGACTCACTTCGCCACTTGATCACTTCACACGTCAGTGGATTCCCCTGCGCCACGTGATCGCTTATGCGTCCGTGGAATACACCTGAACCTTCGACACTTAGGACCTCCCTACGCCTTCAAGGGCTACATCCGATCCTACCCAGGTCGAGTGTAACAAGGATGATGTTGTTTTTGAGGGACATGAGGTGGAAGAGAACGCAATGGGCGATGCCTTCTATATTGATAAAGAGGGTTACGCCATGTCAGATATCGCTGCTTTTGTTATAGGAGCTATCCGTGTTCCAAGCTCGGAGGGGTTCCTTGAGTTTCTCAATGGGAAAAGAGTTTTTCTTGGCAAAGTCTCAATCCATGCAGTTGATGCTTGCCCCACTGTCAATGAGGGCACGAGTGTTGATGGCTTTGAGCGTGTGCGAGGGTACAATGACTTGAATGGCGATTTCTATTGCCTTGGTTACAAGAGAAGGTACAGTTACACCACTACAGGGAGAAGGGGAGTCTGGCATCGAAGCAGATCCCCGATTCAAAAATCCGAAAGAAAAGAGACACGATGGACATTTTCTTCATCATCATCATCCTCAACTTCTTCTAGCTTTGAAAGTGTCTCTTCTTCAACCTCATTGACGTGTTTATTCCTCGGCTTTTTAGGGAAGGCAGAGCATTTGAGGGACATATGTTCCGGCTTACGGCAACAGAAGCAGAGGCCTTTCTTGTGGCAACATTGTTGTTCCACATTGGTCGGCTTGCTTACCTGGATGACATCAACATCCATGGTGTTGGGGTCTTTGGTGGGTGTGGAGGAGTTTCTAGGGAAGAACGAAGAGTAACTGCCTGAAGGTTTCTTGTTAACCTGGGCAATTTCATGAGTATGGTCCCATTGGGCCTGAAAGTGTACAGCTTTGTTGTACCAGGAGTCGACGGTGGTGGGGACAGTGTCCATTCCCATGATCTTGGTCATGAGTGTGGGGGGAATGCCAGAGGTGAAGTATCAGATCAGGACATTTTCGTCCTTGATCTGGGCGATGGTGACTTTGTTTTTGAACTCCGAAATGTAGTTCATCAGGGTGGTGGCATGAGGTTCATCCTTCTTAGGGGCGATGCGGGTAGTGAAGAGCCAGGCAATGGCATTGCTGATGGTGTTGTGGTGTTCAAACGCCTTTTTGAAGGCTGTTTTGAAGTCGGGGAATGTCCCAAGATTGGGCAGTGATTGGGTCAGGGCAGTCTGGCAGAATGTTCCGGCCCAGGTATGTGTGGATCCCTCAGTCATGTGAGAGAGGGCGAATGCGACCTTCTTGGTGTCGGTGTTGTACACATCAATGTTAACCAAAAGGTAGGTTTCAACGGTATTGAGCCATTCAACAGCTCGATTGTAGGATCCATCGAAGGCTTTGGGTGCTCTAAGGCGAAGTTCAACGGGTTTTGAGGACATAGTGGGTTTTGACGGAGGTGGATGCGGAGAGGGAAGTTGAAAAAGAGAAGAACACTGTATGGGAGTGGGAGATGGGGGAGTGGGCTCGCGAGGGATGGAGAGCAAGTGAGAGAGCTGGTGGGATAGCTGGATATCTTCGAGTGTTTCTTCCCGTGAGGGTAGGGTGAGGTCTGAGGTGAAGAGGTCAAAGCAAGAGTTGTCCTCTTCGGTTGTATCCTCAGAGGTAGAGTCAGGCAGGGGAGCGGGGCGACAAGGTTGCCAATGAGGATCGGAGGGGAGTCGGTGAAAAATGGTGGTGGCTTATGTAGGAGTAGCCAGTCAAAGAGAGAGAGCTTAGACCTTTTGTTATGCTCGACCTGGGTAGGATTGGACGTAGCCCTTGAAGGCATAGGGAGGTCCTAAGTGTCGAGGGTTCAAAGGTATTTCACAGACGCGTAAGCGATCACATGACGTGGGGGAATCCATTGACGTGTGAAGTGATCAAGTGGCGAAGTGAGTCGTCCAGCGATCAAGTGCAAAGTAACGACATAGGCACGGAGTACGGATGCACTAAGGCAATACCAACTGTCCTCAGGTTCAAGGGATCTACAGTTGCAAAGGCGAACACATAGAAGGTGATGGGCAACAGAGACGAAGGGATGAAGGGATAAGGACCTTGTCGATTGCAGAGATGCTAAGGTAAAACAAGGGAGGTCTAAGCTAGAGATCTCTGCTGCAAGAGCGCAGGTATTTATACGTAAAGAGTCTGCGCACAGACCATGGAAAATAGTAACTAAGAATGGTAAGTGGAAAAGGGTGATGTGTCGTATGATAAGGAGAGCCAGTGAGGAAGCGATGCGTCATCTAGAATTACAAATAGACAGATTGCAAATGAAATGTGCAGTTGATGGCATCATGACTGTGGACTGTGGAGTCACATGAGAGAAATGGCAATTGCCGACTGGATAAGGTCATGTGAGACAAAGTGAAGAAGGAAAGTGTATGAGGCGGGAGTCAAACAAGCGACTTGTATGAATACAACGTATAGCTAAGAGAGTCAAGGAAATAAAAGGTAGTCCAGATGAATCATAACAGGCACCATGTGGCATTTGTTCATCAATGATACTGAAAAAGATCTCATTGTCGACAGTCGTGGTATCTTTGAGGTGTGATGCAAATGCCTGTAAGATGAGAGGTGACTCAAATGCCTTCTGCAGCTAGAATATTACAAATTAGACATCAGAGACATGAATGTGTTGCATACTCACCTTGAATGTGTCCTTACTGACTTGCTTCAGTTGTCCATACATAAAAGGCAGACCTGGGCCTAGGGTCCACTCAACATATTCCTTGAGAGCTTTAGGGGACTTGTACTTCTCATCAGATGCCAACAAATGCTTCACAGCCTTGAGATCCACTTTGCCAAAGTTTTCCCGCCATTCATACAGCCTCTGCATTGTCTAAAGAGTGTATGGTCAACTCAGCACTCAGTTGATTCCCTACTCATTATCAGGTGAGCAGTTCCCACTTATGAGATGGTAGATGTCATCATCTTCCTCAAACTCATGGCCCCATTCTTCCATTGAAACAACCTATAAACCACTCTGATACTGGGAGTGTCTACAGAGGCTGATCACCAATAGTGAAAGATAGGGGTAAATGGAAAAGGGGACAACCTAAGGCCTACACTAGCACTAAGTGTGCCAAGGCTGAAGTCACTGAACTGGTAGGAACAGAGAGGGAGAAGACCGAGTCTCATTCAGATGATGGTCTAGAGGGGAGACTTCAAGAGAACTTGACTGAAATTCTCTGGCAGCTGCTTTGGCCTTAAATACTACTCTAAGGTTTGTACATGTTTGTGCATAATCTAGATGTGGGCATAGGGTAATACTATAGTAGTCTGAGCAATGTGTCGAGTGCATGCATTAATCATAGCCATGGAATGGAAGATTGGACATGAGGGAAACATATAGTTGATTGAATGGAAGGAAAACATTTGCCAACCATGAGGTGTGGCAGAATGGAAGAACATAGCCATGCACAGTGTGGAGATGAAAGTGAAATTATGCATGGGTGAAGAGGATCAAAGATCCAGGTAAATCTATAGTGTAGTGCATTCATGAGCACAGAAATATCTAAGTTCAAATGATAAGATAAAAGTGTTAGTCATGGATAAGATGTCAGTCACAAATAAAATAAGATAAAAAGATAAGGGTGAAAATATATGTTTGTAATATCTATGACTGTGTTCCAGAACTCCTACAGCTTGTACAGTAAGTTGTCAGTCTCTCCAAGGTGCCCATGTATAAGCAGATGAGTGGGATGAAGTATCTGGTGAAAGTATTCTGTGAGCCCTTAGGCAGATTTTGATGAGATGCCCTGCCACAAGGTCCTTTGGAGTTGGAGGTGGTGGTTGTGATAGGGGCACTCTTGTGCATGTGAACTTGAGATGCATTCAGTATAATCCAAGTGGTACTAGCAAGCTGCTCAATAAGGAGAGTAAGCTACTTATCTCCAAATTGAGAGTTGAAGGACAACTTCTGTGCAGAAATAAACTTACTGGCGTCTGAGTGATAACTGCTTCACCTGGCTCCGTCTTGGCTGGTCCATTCACTGTGGTTGTGGATACAGACATTGGAGCCTGCCATTCTAACTCCTCCTGATCTTCAAGGCCTTCCAAGGTCAAATTGTGATTGGTCTCATCAGCCTTGTGGTTGGTTATTTTCTGTGGCATTTGGGATGCTTCTTTGATACCAGTTAGCTTCTTCTCTTTTACCTTCTTTGTTGTGTTTGGACCAGTTGGCATGCTCAAGCCCCTGAGTTATAATTCAAGTTGGTTGGTTAGCAGTAAGCTGCAAGTAAAGACTCTGAGATCCACTTCTGAGTGTCATCAGCCTTGTGCTTGACACCAACAGCCCCATATGATGCTGTTTTATCTGTCTTGAGGTTGTCCAATTATGCTTGTGTGTTTGTGGCTACTTGAGCTTTATGTGCTGCCTCAATGATATTGCACATAGGCTTGAATTCCCTTTTAGTAGGTTTCTTAGTTTGAAGTGATGCAGTATCTCTGTCTTCCTCCACATCTTCAAGTCCACTGGGGGACAATTGAGCTGCATCATTTTCTGCACTTTGCTGACCAGGGTTTTTTTTTTCTGATGTGGTTCAAAGGTTAGTTCATGAAATATTGGAAATGGTCAGGTCATTGTAGCTCACTTACTGATCTGCAGAGTAGAGCCAGTGCTACCCTTGTTTAATGGCCCAGAGAAAGCAACCACAACCTGTGAGGCCATTTTGCTCAATGGCCTAGGTGCTTTTTGGACGACTTTGGAGGTAGTTTTGATGAAATTTGCCTGTTGTTGTGTTAATTGGTTTTGTAGTGCATCTTCAATGTTAGCGACCTGCACGACATTCTGCTGCTGACATTTGCATGCCTCCACTGTGGCTGCTTAATGTACTGTCTGCTCATTGCATACAGTATCACTGCTCCAATGAGGTCTAGGCAAATCTGGAGCACCTGGATGACACACTTTATTGGATGGGTGGGTATTCATCTGCTTGGGTTGGGTCATTTGCAGCAGGGCTTGAAGAAGTCACTGATGGTTTCTAGGTGAGATGGTCTGATTATCACAAGGTGAAAAAAAACTAACAAATGAAGCCACCCTGTCAAGCTATACAGTTCATGTGTAAACATGCAAACTCCAATTTACTTCCGTTCATGCCTCTGGCATGGTTGCAAGCTCTGCTGCCATGATTGTCCACCCATAGACATGTCCTTACCATGCCAAACACTTTCTCTGTGAATTCCATGGCTGTTCCAAGAGCTGTTCTACATAAGGTGGTCTCAAATGGCATTCACAAATCCACCTTGCTCAACAAAATCTCACCTGCCCTGTGCTGCCTGATGAAGAGGACCACTTGGACATCACAGACTTGGGTGGGGATGATGCTCCAAGGCTTCCAAATGATCCAGCTGCACCACACAGAAGACATATTCAACATCATCCTATCCTCAATGGTATGTTACCAAATGGCCAACCCTCATTTTCAAGCAGTGTTAACCTAGTCACAGGCACTCCATGTGATTATCTTGGAAATGACCTTCCAACAGAGACCTTCCCCTCACCTCATCATCATGTGGACCATAATGATTGGACACCATTTGAGAATCATGCCAAGTTTGAGATGGCCGATTTTTTGTACCGCAAGGTTCAGATGTCAGGAGGAAAGATCAATGACCTGATGGACATCCTTGTGGTGATGTATGTCAAATGTGACCCCCCTTTCCTGTCCCACAAACATTTATACAAGACTATTAACTCCATTGTCCATGGTGGCTCCCCATGGCAATCTTTTGCCATCAAATATTCAGGTCTGATGCCTGACGATCCCCTGGCATGGATGCTTATGAAATATGATGTCTGGTTTTGGGATCCATTGACAGTGATTGAAGAACAGCTGGCCATCCTGGAGTTCAATGATTATATCAACTATGCTGCAAAAGTGGTGACTGACAAGCATGGTCAATGAGAAGTCTGTGATTTAATGTCTGGTCAGTGGGCCTGGGACCAATCAGTACATTATGGTCATTGCTATCAGAAGTCCCACAAACTTGCTAATGAAATTGTAGGAGTTAATAGTAGAAGATCCAGACATGTATGATGCTGCCTTTGTCCCAGTTATTTTAGAAAGCAACAAGACAACTGTCTCAGTTGAAACTGGTAATACCAAGTACTATCCCCTTTACATGTCACCCAGAAATGTCCACAACAGCATTCACCAGGCGCATGGAAATGCTATTACTCTTCTTGCATTCTTGTCGATTTCCAAGAGTAAGTCAATTATTTCCACAGTATGCATTCTGATGCTGACTCTGACTAGCTAATCAAGCACACCAAGATGATTCTGATTTTCACACATTCTGACATCAACTTTTCCACTCCTCACTAGCTGTGATTCTACACTTGCTTAAGCCTGCCATGACAAAGCCACAGGTAATATGCTGTACTAATGACCATTTCTGGGGCATTATTTATGGTCTGGGACCATATATTGCTGATTATCCTGAGCAGGCTCTCCTTGCTTGTATTGTTCAAGGCTGGTGTGCACAGTAAGTGCCCTTTTGCAGTTTCATACATGCATTGTTGGAGATGATGACTAACTACAATGATTAGGTGTACTGCCAATTGCAATGCACTTGATGAAGGTGGTGGCCTGCAGGCTCACATACATACTGACCAGCTGTGAAGGACACTGGATTCCAGAGTGCTTTGGGAGGATTATGGCATTGTCAGCAACATTGAGGTAAATCCAATTTATATGACAAAGAGGTCAGGCAATAACAGTTGATCATAGCCTTTCACTGTGCATTTCCCTTGCATCAATATCCATGAGCTGATACCCCCTGACCTCTTACATCAATTGGTCAAAGGGAGCTTCAAGGATCATTTGGTCACATAAGTGGGTGAATATCTTAAGCACACACATGGCAAGCAACATGCAGCCGAAATCATGGCAGACATTGATTGAAGGTAGGTGATGTTGTTGTTAACACATGTAGTCAACCACTTATGGCCTGCCAGATTAGCTGCATTCCCTTTATTTCCAGGGCTTCAGTGCTTCCCTGAGGGGCATGGATTTAAACAATGGACTGGGGGTGACTCAAAAGCATTGATGAAAGTTTGTACAATAATTTCTCATGGTGCTACATTTTAAAATAGAGGTGATAGTAAAGGATAGGTTTATTTGCCTGCTATTTCTGGCCATGTCCTGGAGCAAATGGTCTGTGCAGTGAGCGCATTCTTGGAATTCTGCTATCTTGTCCATCGTTTGGTCATCAATAAGAAAATACTCAATGCAATTGAAGATGCTGTGGATTATTTCCACTGTGAGCAGTCTATTTTCTCAGCAACAGGTATACATGAACACTTCTCATTGCCACATCAACATGCCATGACACATTATTGCATGCTCATTGAGATGTTTGGTGTTCCAAAAGGCCTTTGCTCATCGATTACTGAGTCAAAGCATATCAAGGCTGTCAAGGAGCCTTGGCGATGATCAAACTATTATGAAGCTCTCAGACAAATGCTGGTAACAAACCAGCACCTTAACAAGCTCGCAGCTGCATGTCTGGACTATACAAAGTAGGGGATGCTTGCTGGTCCCTATCTACATGAGGGAGTCATCATAGAGGGGATCCATGAGGGTGGTGCCAACAGTGATGAAGATGGTGATGAAGATGTTGATGTGGACAGTGAGACAAGTGCATATGATGTAAAATTGTCTAAGCAACATGATGAGTGCTCTCGAGGATTGTTTCATGGCTCAGGATCCAACTTGTTGACCCTTCGGTAGTACAAGGATTGCCAGGTGATGTAGCTGAGATTGCACAACACTTTCAATATCCAAAACTGATCAACTGTATCCAATGCTTCTTGTATGACCAACTCAATCCAGGTGCAGAAATCCCAGGTGACCAAGTGGCTTTAAACCACTGTTCTATCTTTCTAGGGAAGCTCAAGGTGCACAAGTTGGCAACAGCTACCTACTTCACACCAAGTGATCAATGTGGCAAGGAGGGGATGCATCATGACATTGTTATGAATTTACATTTTCACCCTTATCTTTTTATCTTATCTTATCTGTGACTGACACTTTTATCTTATCATTTGGACTTAGACGTTTCTATGCTCATGGATGCACTACACTATAGATTCACTTGGATCTTCAATCCTCTTCACCTATGCATGGTTTCACTTTCATCTCCACGCTATGCATGGCTATGTTCTTCCATTCTGCCACACCACATGGTTGGTGTATGTTTTCCTTCCATTTAATCAACTGTATGTTTCCCTCATTTCCAATCTTTCATTCCATGGCTATGATTGATGCATGTGCTTGATGCATTGCTCAGACTACTATAGTATTACCCTATGCCCACATCTAGATTATGTACAAACACGTACAAACCTTAGAGTAGTATTTAAGGCCAAAGCAGCTGCCAGAGAATTTCAGTCAAGTTCTTTTGAAGTCTCCCCTCTAGACCGCCATCTGAATGAGACTTAGTCTTCTTCCCCTCTGTCCCTGCTAGTCCAGTGACTTCAGCCTTGGCACACTTAGTGCTAGTGTAGGCCTTAGGTTGTTCCCTTTCCCATTTACCCCTATCTTTGACTATTGATGATCAGCCTCTGTAGACACTCCCAGTATTGGAGTGATTTATAGGTTGTTTCAAACATCATTCATTGCACTCTGACATGGTGTGGAGGACCAGCACGGCAGGACTGTGTTTTTGTGGACAATGGAGGCACGGAGGGCGATGGTCTGTGTGTTACACCGGAGTGTAGCTTCTAGCTATAGCGACCACTTATAGGAGTAGGTCAAAGTCTCGTAAAGCAAATAAGGATCTCAGCACTTAAGATTGCAATCAATAAGGCTGGAAGACCAGAAACTACACTGGATTGTATAGAACTAGCTGAGGGATAGTAATACAAGAACAGCATATTTATAGGGTTAGCTATGGAGCACAGACCAAGCAGTGTGCTACAGCAAACTACTGGAAAGGGAAACAAAGGGAGTCCGCAAAGGGGAAAACCCTTGAAAGGAAAGAGGCTGTCCATTTGAGAGGTTTCAAAGGGGAAATCAGTACTTGAGGACCAAACTATCAAAAAGGTTATAGGTGAAGTCTAGGTTAAGACACATGAGAGAGAAACAGAAAGGAGAATGGTTCTCATCAACGCTGTATGGAAAGTTTGTAACATTACCCCCCAAGTAGACAGGAAGTGACCTCACTTGCCACATTTCAATTTCTATTCCTGGCCAGGCATCGATGACTAAAATGTCCAGGTCTCTGACAAAAAACACATCATCTAGCAGGACAGGCCCATTGGGCATGGCCAGGAGCATTATTCCCACAATGGGTGCACCGATAGCTGGGGCAATGCTGGTAAGTATGACCTGGGTTGTCATAGGAGAAACAGGCAGGTTCCGGAGGAGGAGATGGAGTAGAGGAAGGAGTTCCGTTAAGAGGCTGTCTGAGAGGGGAGTGATGTCCAGCAGAGGGAGAGGATCGGGGTTGTTTGCTGTCATTGGAATAGCTGGCGGGGTCAGATGGTCTGGGAGAGGTGACCCAAAAGAATCCTCGTTCTGCAGCAACAGGATCAGTGAGGGAGTTCAAGATGTCTCTGTAGTAGGAAGGGGGGAGTGCAAGGACAACCGAGATAAACCCTGCCCCGTTAAGGAGGTCAAGGGCACTAGCACACAGTTCCTCTAGGTCCTGGAGGGCAGTGGCTGCAAGTGTAAGATTGTATCAATCTTGGTAGAATAGCCATCCAAGGTAGAAACGAAGGGAGGAGAGAGTGAGGTAAATGCATACTAGTTGGGCGTGGACGGGGGCATAAGATGGATAGGTAGGGAGGTTTACAGTGATGGTGGGGTTATCTAGGAGAAAGGCAAAGAGAATTTGTCTTTGCAAAGAAGTAAGGGAAAGGAGAAGGGAGCAAAAGAAGTTTGGGTTCAACATGGAAGAAATTTTTAACACTGAGAAGAGAGGATGGGAGGAAAAGGGGAAGGGAAAAGAGGTACTTTTTATATATACAGGTGAGAGAGGGAGAGGGGATTGGTATTTATTCATTCACTAAAGCTGCCATGATCGCAGCATCAATCTCTATCTGATCAGGTAGGGGAGGATAAAAGGCCCCTTGGAATTGGGCGAGGGCTGGATTGGGATGGAAGTAGGGGAGTCCAGGCCACACTGGAAAGGCAGGGTCAGGGCCAGGGGGAGCTCCGTCAGGGAGGATTGCTCCGATGGGTGCAGGAGGGGGTGCTGTTTCAGCAGGGGGATCCCAGGGAGCTGGGTCTGTGTTCCATCTGTTGACAGGCAGGTCCCAGGGGGGAAGTTCTTCTTCATCATTTTCTTCAGCAGCAGGGGGTTCCCAGACATCAGGAGTAGGTGGTGGGACGTCGGGGGTGAAGCAGGTAGTATGGGGATCATCCCAAATGATGCGCAAGTAGGTGTGGCCGATGCATATTTCAAAGAAGAACTTTTGTCAGTAGAGAAAGGCGAGAAGGGGGAGGAAGGTGAGGAGGATGAGGGCGGTGGTGATGGTGTTCATAGTGGTAAGATTATTTTCATCTGGGAGGAAAGGCTTTGGGGTGACGAAGTTGGTAGGCTCAGAGGAGTGGTCAGGCATTTTTAAGGTTTCCCTCAGGCTCCCAGGTATTTTCGGTGGAGGAGTAGCCTTTCCATGATATGAGATATTGCCATCTTCCAGGCGAGCCTCTGTGGGAGAGGATGGAAGCAATTTCAAATTCTTCATCTCTGTCAATAAGGTTCAGAGGGGGGTTGGTAAAGTTTTTTCCATGTTCGGTGGTCTCCCAATAGAACGATAAGAGGAAAGCATGAAACACATTGTGTATCTTCCAAGAAGGAGGAAGGCATAATTGATATGCCACTGGGGAGATTACACGGGAGATCTCGAAGGGTCCTTCTCTTTTCAGGGCGAGTTTCTTTGATGGATACCTGAGGTGGAGATTATGTCCTTCTAGCCACACCTTATCCCCTACTTTCCACAGGCAGAATTTAGAGGAGATCTGTTCCTTTATTAGGCATTGGAATTTTTCGTGGGAGGCGATGGCTTCTGAGTGGGCTTTGGATAGGTCAGAGAGGCGTTTTTCTAGGGTGGGTAAGAAGGTCTTTTCAATCAGGGGGTAGGAGCGGGGTTCAAATCCTAGAATTAGAGAGAATGGGGATTGTCTGGTGGGGAAGGGAATTGTGAGAGAATTCAGCCATGGGAAGGAGTTCAGCCCATTGTTCCAAATGTCCTTTACAGAAGATGCAGAGGTAGGTTTCTAATTCTTGATTGACCCGTTCAGTTTCTCCATCAGTCTGAGGATGATAGGTGGAGGAGAGGGCAAGGTCGTATTTCAAGAGGTGGGAGAGTTCTCTGGCGAATGCAGATGCAAACTGTGGTCCTCTGTCAGATATGAGGTGATCATGAAGTCCATAGTGACAGAATACATGTTTGAAAAAAAGAAGGGCTACTCCTGCAGCATCAATGGTTTTATGACAGGGACAGAGAATTACCCCCTTTGTAAGGCCATGGTTGACCATGACCATTACTGAGTCATAACCCAAGGAAGGGGGCAAATTGGTGATCAGGTATTGGAAGTAAAGCCTTCCAATAGCACAGGGACAAGAGGAGATGAACACTTGATGGGAGGCTCACCAAGTATTGAGGGTTGATGGTTGATAGTCAAGGGTGAAGCTTTGTAGGTAGTGCTTCTGATATGGATATGGAACAGGAATGAAGAGAGGATTCTTCGT
>JBBPRF010000581.1:0-19776 GCA_038092875.1 Lanmaoa pseudosensibilis | reverse complement strand
ACAAAGCCCTTCATGCGCAAAGGGTCATTCTGGTAGCTGGAACGGCAATGTAAAAAGCTGATGGAAGGGTACAAGAAAGTGGATGTTACTGGACAAAATAGAAGAATCTGCCCGAGTTGTAAGAATGAGCTTTGTTATATCACTGCAAAACACTTTGGACTAAACCGTACTCACATTTGCATGCATGCGACACCATAAAATGCGGTCGACATGATGGCAGCAATGTACAAAGGCCCGTACAGTTGTCCATATAGCTGGGCAGGTGGGTTGGTTGACATGACTAGTAGTCACTTCCAGCTCGGTTAGCAGAAACGGGAAATGGGGTTGAAACAGGGTGGGAGTCATTCCGTAGTAAGTATACATGATGAGTTTGATCAACACAGCCGGCCGCTGAGACATGGCGATGTTGTTCAGCGCTCAGCATCAGATCATTACAAAGGGATTACATGGGCCAAAAGTTCCTGCTGCGTTCGCGGGGCATGCCATATGCAGTAGGAGTGACGCGTCACGATCGCTTTATTACTCAGCCCCTGTGCTTGTACATAGCGTTGATCTTGTCCCCCAGTCATGTCGTCAGCGACTCCAAAGAACATCTTTCTCTCAATCAATTTTCGCGGTACAATACACGAGGTCTCATTGCCACCAGATGCGCCTCTGACGCGCCTGGAAGCCCGGTTGGAAGAGCTGACGTCGGTACCTCCGTCCCTTCAGAAACTCTTGTTTCGAGGAAAGAAAGTTCAGCACGCGGATAACCTCACGTTGGCACAGATCGGTCTTAGGGATGGGCTAAAGGTCCAAATGCTAGGATCTACTGTGCAGGAAATAAATTCGCTTGGCGTGACGGAGTCGGAACACCAACGGGAGGAAAGGGTCTTGCGTGAAAGGGCTCTTAAACCGCAAGTCAAGGTGCGTTTTTTCATGTAATACATGAACATTGGATTCGATCTCGATCTTAGGTCCGCTTGACCGGTTCTTCCACAGTCACCTCGACAACATATGTCTTCCATAAGATCGAACCACTGAGTCACTTGCCAAAGCCAGAAACAGCGCTGGAACGATTGTCGAAGCTGTCAAACGATCCAGCAATTCGACACATCATGCAGAAACACAAATTTTCTGTTGGGGTACTGACCGAGCTCGCACCTCACGAACAACCTCACCTATTAGGACTCAATGTCGGCGCGGGACAGTCTATCAAACTGCGTATACGGACAGATGCGTATGATGGCTTCAGACCGTATCTAGAAGTCCGTCGTGTGCTTTGTCATGAATTGACGCACAATGTCTGGGGTGATCATGATAATGATGTGAGATATCCTGACTTTTCTCGATTGGTACTGGAATTCATTTCTTTCTATCTGGCACGACATACACTAGTTCAAAGAACTCAACTCGCAGCTCAACAGGGAGGTTGCTGAGTTCGGAGCTGCGGAAAAACGTGGAACGCACTACTTATCGGATTTGAGAGGCGCCTACGAACCCTCATCAAACGAAGAAGCTGAAGCATCAATTCATGTCCTTGGAGGAAATGGAATGCCATTGGGTGATTCGGCTGAGGATAGACGACATCGAGCACTGGAGGCTGCTACTGCACGTTTGAGAAGGGAAGAGGAAGAACTAGAAAAGAGCTGTGGCACATCGGTGAGGTCACAGGGGATTTCACGAAGTTGATTCTGCTGAGAATACGAATACGTCAATACCTTTGTTTATGCCACCCACTCTGACATGACGGGTCGGCAAACCGCTGCGGGGATATGTCAATATTCGGGTCAAGATAATACCCAGGAAATCAACCAGGATTCAGGCCTCAGGGCAGACTCCAAACCAGTGTGCGTTTGTGATACATAGTTTTTCCGACATATTACCGGGCGTGAGTGAAGTTTCGGTAATATGTCGGAAAAACCATATATGCACTGTGGTTAAGTACTAGGGTGACACAGCTCTACAGCCTCTACTAGGGTCGGCGTTGCCGACTGAGACCTTTTTGAAACGAGCAGAGCTGGCATGAGAATTTTTAGCCGGGATTCACAAGAAAATAGCTAGTAATGTACAGGTATGAGGAGACGAGAAGGTTTGATCGTGTTCGAAATAGCCTAGAGCCTGTTTGGTCGTGTTGACGATTTGGCAGATTTCATGCGCACCATATGACCTTGCTTCCAGTTCCAGCAAGGCAACACCAACGCAAACTGATTTGGACTCTGGCCTCAGGGCTGCCAATGGCTGAAAATCCTAATGCCACTACAGCAGTTGCAGAAGGTTGTAAATCCGCGACTGTCGGACGACCGTCAGAGATAAACCATTAAAATTGGGACATTCGGTCAGGTATGTAAATCCAAAGCACCGCGCGGACGTCAGAAACCTAGGCTGGGCAGCCAGCAACGTCCTGTCATTGAAAAACTTTCTATCGACGGTTTGCCTCATTAGACAGTAGACTGTCTCATTGGTCACTGCCAGACTATGAAAACTGTAATATCGGTTAATTCCCATCAAATTCTGACCCCTCTCCTGACAGGAGTCTAACGAGTCCTAACCGAACGTCCACTGGCATGACATCTGCCATTTGAAAATACTTCATGTATATAACATGTATTGCAGTTGAGTTTTCAGGCCTTTGTTTCCTTTTCTTGACCCATCAGAGCAGAATTCCCTTCGTCTACAGGTTGAACGAGGGATTCACACTCGAGGTTACTGGCAATTGATTAAGATAGCTTCTCTTGGTAGAGTGTGGCTCCGCGCCAGTCACAGCTGCTAGAACATCAACGCCGTAGCTCTGGCGCTGCCGGCCCCAAATAACACCATATCCCCCTGCATTCAGACACTGGGCCGAGCACTTCTGCTAAGCGCCACTTATAGGTCATAGCATTCCTGCCAGAAAAAAGCCAGTCCTGTCTCAAACATGTCAACGCCTGGTAGTCTGGTGAGTTTGGCATGGGCCCCAGGACTGATAGGTAAAGAAATCACTGTAGATCCCCGATATTTGGGCGCTCACCGATTTGAGCAGGGTATACGATTTCTGGTTTGTATGTGGACTCGACTTCATCCCCCTCCCCCAGAATCTGACGCTTTCAGCAGAATGTACGGCGCTACACTGGGGCAGTCGATTTGCTACGCATTTTGGTTTCCGAACGATCCTTGGCTTATTAAAGGATTCGTATGTGCATTCATATCTTCTTTACTACATCTGACGTGTTTTCTTTAGGTGCTCATGGTGTTGTAGGTCCTGTCTACATTCTCGTGCATATCGTCACAATGCCATTTCCCAGTCTAGCAGACACTGCTCATATGATGGGGAGTACTCAACTTGTTTGGGCGATGCTTGTGTCATGCCATCGGACCTACTCGTGGAATTGTAGACATGAAATAGTGTGGTAAGCCCTTGATCATTCGAGATGCAGTCGATCTGTATTTATGTGACTTATAGGGGTGGTTATGTAAGTGCCTTGGAGTTGATGATACGTTCTGCGATACTTATTTATAATCTCTACTGCAGGTTCTGATATGGCTCAATGTGAGATCCTACGCAAGACTATTGGTTTTGTGTTCATCGCTAGTTTACCAGTACAACATCACATTTGTCGTGCAGTGGTTCGTTGGAGGCCCCAGTGTCCTATAAAGTACTAAAAACTGTTAGTTAGTTTTTACTGCCGTCGGATATGGACGAGTGAGTCGTTGCCGTTAAATCGTCACCTTGCGCATAATGATGTCTCCACAGTCAGCGGGAAGAATAAGCCCCTTACTCTTGCTATTGTCAGTCCCGTTATCAGGATATGCATTTCAAGATCTCATCTTACTTTCCCGCAGTTTGCCACAGCGATTTTGGGATTTGGTAAATCCACCATTGCAGTAATGAGGTTTGTCTGACTTGCACACTTCACCAGGTTTTGGCACATGTACGTACTCTGACGGACTAATTTGGGGATGACTGATTGCGTGTCGCCCTAGGGTATAACATTGACGTGTTTGTCCACTCTTTGTTTATGCAGACAAAAGTTGAAACAACCTTTTCGTAGCGCTGGCGCTGGAACCATTGATTATCTGTTCATGTGTCCAGTGAGGTGCACGTATTATATTGAGGTGTTCACTGATTTATTTACACTATTCAACTATATTCTCAGCTCATCCTGCCTGTTACTTGCACGAGCACTGTATGTGACTTTCTCATCACATCTGCCGTCTTCAAATATATGTGGAAATCCGGCTTCCGGAGGCAACGCAGTGTAATTCAGGATTTGGCAGTTGTTTGCATCAATACGGGTGCGTTTACTTGGTAAACTCGCATTCTCTCTTTCATGGCGCATTTGATTATTAAGTTTTGTTCAGCACAGTATCGGTCGTCACCGGTATCGTGGTAGGTCAGAGTTGGTACGTTGTTTGCTTGCTGACCAACGAGCACAGTATCTTGTGCAAGGAAACCACTATTGGGTGGCTGCAGTGGGCATCGTGATTGGCCGGAGCAAGTGCCATCTTTCCGATGAGAGATGATATAGTACTGACTTTTCATCGTGTGTAGGCTATGTGAACTCCATGCTAGCTGCGTGAGTTTCATGATACCTCTTCTCGAAGCGTAGATTCGAATGATCGGACAGGCTCAACGCGAGAAGAACGATTCGTGACCGGGACCCGAACGCCTACGACTTGACTACCATACAAGCCGGTTAATCCTTCAGTCTCACTGAACTGATACCGAACCCAATCCACTCCTCCACACCGGCAGAGATCCATTGTTTTAGCATTCGATTTCTGTTGGTCATAGTTTTTCTCACCATTAGGAGTTACGGATGGTAGTAGTCCGTTGGATTGAATACTCGCACACGAACAATGTCAAGCTATTGTACATCCATTATCGTTTTGTTTGTCTTTCTGCGTTCCAATGCAATGTAGAGATGCTGGGTAGGACTCACATGGGTCGACTCGGGTGGGGTAAACTTGAAGGACCGTCTTCATCCCGACTTTGAGGACTTCCTGGGTAAGCAATCACGGGTACAAGGAAAATGTTGTGGACCTCCCGCGTCACCGACAATCGCTCGTTGATCGCTTGTCACACGTACCCGGCGTGACGTACCACTAATTCTTCGCCCTATCACGATGAGTACATTGAAACCACAGCTCGATCGCATTGATCTGAGCACCAACTCTCGCAATACATTGGTAGCGCTCATCAAGCTGCTCGCCCCACACGTACCCTACAGCCTCCACATCCTGGGGGCCATCCTCAACACAGGTCCTCGCGCCAGCACGCTACAAAATGTCAATCCATCCAAAGTCTCGCTCTGGTCCACCATACCCCTCCGTTCTGATACCCTCTCGACCACCGACCACCCCTGTTTGTTCTCGATCTTCACCTTTTCTCATGTAGACTATCAGTTCCGCTTTTTTTGCTCGGGCGACTCGAGCATCTCCGACTCGCCGACTGAGGCGGAGGAAACGCACGTGAAGCATGTGTTTGAGCATCTCCTGGACATCGCCAACGAGGCGCGTCCTACATACGACTCTATCCTCACCGTTCCGCCAGTGGGCACTGAGCCTACGCGTCGCATCGACACCGATCCACCTACAATCGTCGTCGGGGCCATTCACGCGAAGTGGGCACAGGTGCTCGCACCCATGTCGATGTTTCAAAACCCCACCGTGCGGTACTTCTTCAATCCGCGCGGCGAATTTGCACTTGATGCGGTGGGCCGCAGTGGGCCGACGCTACGGGGTGGTGACGACTCCAAGATGGAGATGGAGGTGGAGATCTCCCAGATCCGAGCGTCCGATTTACCGTTCGTACACAGTGCTTCGTCGATTCCGCGTTCAGAAGCGTATATCTTGTCGCGAGCGCCGTATTCAGTGTGCCTCCGCAGGGATCGGCCTTGGGGAGAAACTGGGGCGGATGAAGGACAGCCTGTTGCGTGTGCATTGATGCATTCTGACGGAAGCATCGGAGCATTGCATGTAGACCCAGAACATGAACGCCAGGGTCTCGGAAGGCTGGTCATTCGTGCGCTGATGGAAAAGTTGGATTTCAGCGTGGGTCAAGGTGGCCCGGAGTTGACCTTGGATGATCATCCGGATCTGGGTGGAGGGGCTTTAGGGTGGAATTGGGCGGACACGGGGGCGCATAACGAGGCGGGGAATCGCTTCTTCGCGTCCCTGGTCTGTGAGGAGAATAGGTGGACGTGTCATTGGGCATACATACTTGTCAATCCGAATCAATGAAGTGTTTCCTTTGACCTACTTTATATGATTACTGTAAAAGCATTTCACGACCCAGGTGATTTGATGGTCGAGTCCGTTCTAAACGTTATTCCCGGCGGGTGGCGTTGAACAAGATACCAACCAATATAGTACATAAAACGATACAGTACATGGGGGAGTATTCCACTGACAAGCCTATATCTCAAAGATACAACGTTCTCGGCCTAAACGTCCAGATCTCGATCACCATCTTCCCTGACCTCTTACACATGATCGCACACGTTCCTCCCTTGCAAGCCACCTTCCACACACTCTCACACCGTTCGCTCAAATCTCTGACAGAAGCCCCGCTCTGGGTCTCGTACATCCGCACCCGTCCATCATTGCCGCCAGTAATGAGGAAGTTCGAATCAAACTGGAGAGACGTGACAGAAGAATCGTGAGCGGAGATACGTTGCAAGGAAGTGTAGTTGTGCAGATCGAACGTAATGACACGTCCGTCGGATCCGCCAGTGGCGAGGAGGCCGGTAGTAGGGCAAAGTTGTAATTGACACACGAGGGCCGTGTGTCCTTGCAACAGTGCGATGCATTGCCTGTAATAGCCGTTGGAATCTCCGAGGATGGTTGATATATGGGGATAGACTGACCCTGACATGGCGTCCCATACACGGACGGTTGTATCCATTCCTCCGGAAACAACACGAACTCCATCGAATGCGACCGAATATATTTCTTGCTCGTGGCCAGCGAGGATGTGTAGACACTCCCCGGTGTCTACGTTCCATATCTGCCGCGCCATATCCATCAGGATGCACAGATGCAAAAGCAACGGACGTACTCGGCAACTTGCGTCATAACTCCCACTGACTACCCTATTACCGCAGACATCGAGGCACCGGACGCTATTCGAATGGCCTTGCAATATTCGAAGTAGTCGACCTTTCTGTATATCCCAGACTCGAACCGTTGTATCACGAGAGCCAGTCACCGCGATTGGACGGTTGTGTAAAACACGGGCACACCTGATAGTCGCGGTGTGGCCACGTAGAATGTAGATACAATGGCTATAGGGAGCCGTGATCAGCCCGCAATGGACGCAAGGAAGGGTAAAGTTCATACCCTGAAACTACATCCCAGACGCGGAGACTCTTATCACAGCCAGCACTGACGACGATAGGATTTGGTTGGCCCCAGCCTTCTGAAGTACAACACAAGTCGCTCGGCTTCCCCGGACCCTCTGACCGTTGTGCCGTTCTTGGCCGTCTCTTCTTTGGCATGTCAAGTCCCAATGCACGGCGATATTTCACGTGCACGCAGCCGTTTGTTACAGGTGAGCCGGAAGATGACGATGCCGCTGCCTCATCATCAAGTGCCTTGATATCGTTCTCGGGTTCGTCCAAATAACCACCGCGACTGACGAGGTGTACTGCCCACACACCTTGGTCGTGTCCCGTGAGTGTGCGACATAAAACACCAGTGTTGGCGCTGTAGATGTGAACCTTTGAATTGGCGCAGCCGACAACGACACGATCAGCGTCCAACGCTACAGATGTAACGACACCACCGTCAGGTGTCGCGATGGGCATGCGGTGCGAACGAAGAAGATGCCCCCCTCTTCGCATGTTAGACACTTGATACGACGTTAGTATGCAGTGTGTTTGACAAAGATGGTTGTCGCTCACTTATGACGTAGGAATACTGAAAGTGTCTTCGGTATGACGGCGAAGCGTCGTCGGCTGACTTGTCACTAAAGGTCCGTCTCCATGAGGATAGAGGTGATTGTTCCTGTCGCTTCAAGCTTTCTTCCGCTGTGAGGGCTTGTAGGGCTGGATCCATCGGATGAGCGGGGAACGAATCTGTCTCTTTGGAGGTTTCCTCGACGAACTCGTCGTCAAGTTCGGTTTCCTCGGCGTTGTTTATTTCCATATTAAAACGATACGTCCCGCACATCGTTTTCCAAAGCCATTCGTCCTGAACGAGATCATGCCACCGTTTGGAAACCTGGCTGGCTCTGGCGAGCGTTTTCGGGTCGTCTACAAAGCTAAGGATATGCAATGCTATCTCTGGGGGGAGTTCTGCGAGGAAGTCACGTCTGAGCATGGGAGCAATAGTTTGTGAGATGAATAGAAGCTCGGAAGGTGTACAGTCATTAAGGAGAGACACGAGGTAGCGTTTACGAGATGCAGGGCCCAGAGCTGTTAGGTTTGCAAACTCGATGCGGGACAGATTCGCGGGATCGTACGATGCTGAGTGTGCCTTGGAGAGGTGGAAGGCATCCGCGAAGAGGGAGCTGGTCGGGCCAGGTGATGGTGCGGGGGTCGGAGGGGAGGCAGCGGGCATGTAGACGGTAGAGGGTGACCTGCCTCCGCTCACGTGGTGCCGATGATCATTTGTACGTGACTGCGAGCCTCTGCTAGTGGTCGTCGTGGTAGCGATATCGTCGCTCATCTCTTGCGAGGGTGGTGAACTGGTAGAGGCCATCAAGATGATACAACCAACCTGTAAATCGAAAGAATGTGAACGATGAACCACCGATGAGCTCAATGGCCAACGAAATATACAGCGTGAGTCGTCGTCGAGTCTGGTGGCAAAGCTCGACAATCCAGCTCATCATTGACAACGAAATGGGAAATACTTTCCTTTTATGGACATCGATACAGGCACGTGACCCCAATCTACGGCATTCCATGATCACGGTGCGCAAGGCAGGTCGTTTTGTGTCCCTCCTCGTACTAGCGCTTCCAGGTCCTTGTCTTCCTCTCCCCTGGATATTTGGTCCAGACGTCTACCTTAATTACGACCAGAACATTCTGGACGCTTTCCGAACCTTCCTTGTTAATAGAGTCGTCCGGCTCGCTTCCAGCAAAATGACAAACAAAAAGAAGGCTCATGCTAAGAAACAAGCCCAGGCAAATGGTATCAAGTGCGCTCGCTTTGCGGTTTTCTCAGCCTAACCCCTGATAATTCGCCTTCAGGACTCAGACTCAACCAGAGGCCCCGCCGAAACCGACAAGTCCCATCTCCCCCTCGTCCGCAGAAGCAGTCGAGTCTCCTTTACTGGAAAAGCCCACAGGCCCTACGGCCGACGACATAAAGGAGCAGGGGAATGTCGCTTTCAAAGCAAAACAATACAACGACGCTATCGAGCTATATACCAAAGCCATAGGTCCGCCGCCGTCCTCTCTACAGCAAGTCTTATCGTGTGATCGTTGATATACTTTTCCCCAGAGATGAAGCCCACCGAACCTTCATATCTCACAAACCGTGCCGCGTCTTACATGGCCATGAAACGCTTCCGTTTGGCACTGGCCGATTGTCAGCAGGCTGCCGCGTTGCAATCGGCCGAACCTTCATCAAAGACTCTGATCCGCCTGGCGCGATGTCATCTCGCTTTAGGCACTTCGGGATCCGCTCTGACGACGTTACGCACCGTGGTCGCCTTGGAACCTACCAACGCTGCCGCACTGCAACTTCGAGAGAAGGTCCTCGAGCTCGAAGCTCACCTACGTAACTTCAATAGTGCGAAACGGAATAAGGAGTGGGGAATGGCTCGACTAGCTTTGGACAAGTGTCTGCAAAGCATAGAGGGCGAGGGCGGCGAAGTACCGACGCAATGGCGTCTGTGGAGAGTCGAGCTAGAACTTGCACGCGCTAATTGGGACGCTGCCAACATCGCCGCAAAGTAAGTGGGGTGGTGAGATGTTACCACAGTGTCTGATGTGGTGGATTGTTTTTTTTTTTTTTTTGCTTCATAGCGACGCTATGAGGCTTCATCCTAACTCGCCTGAAATTCTTGCTGTGCGTGGGCTAGTACTCTTCCTTTCCGGCAAGCTACCACAAGCACTCCAACACGTTGCATCTGCGCTCCGGTTGGACCCCGAACATGAAGTTGCTTCACGACTACGGAAGCGTATAAAAGACGTCGAACGGATAAAGGAAGAGGGTAATACAGCCTTTAAAAGCGGTAAACTGCACGAGGCAGTCACACTTTATACGGAGTGTTTAGAGGTGTGTAACACCTACAATCCTGATGATCAAGTTGATTTCTCTTCTCAACAGCGCATAGGTAAGACAGAAGAGGAGGGTAAGGGCGGGCATATCCGTGCTACCCTGCTATCAAACCGCGCCACTACACTAGTAAAGGTACTAGACTTTTTCGATATAATGCAACCTCTCACGTCTCTTACGATCTTGAGCGTAGCTTGAAAAGTATGATGAAGCTTTGGCAGACACGGAGGAGTCCCTTGCTCTCCTTCCGACATCCTTCAAAGCATTGCGTACTCGTGCCCGCATCAATCTCCACCTTGAGAAGTTCGACGCCGCAGTAGTGGACTTCAACTCTTCTATCGAACAGGCTGGGTTTGAAAATGCCGACGTAGATGTTAGATCTCTCAAGGTTGAGCTTAAGAAAGCCGAGGCTGCCCTCAAACGGAGTAAGACGAAGGATTATTACAATATTCTCGGTAAGCCTTTATTTAACCTTTGGGAACAAACTCTCTCTGACTTTCATGTTCAGGCGTTTCAAGGGACTGCACAGATGCGGACATCAAAAAGGCATACCGTCGGGAAAGTCTGAAACACCACCCAGATAAGGTCACCGCCTTTCTAGTCTCCACTGTGATCATGTACACTCATCTTCCTTTGTGTCTGCAGGGCGGAGACGAGGAAAAGTTCAAACTCGTCGCTGAAGCACACGCCGTGCTCTCGGATCCTCGACGACGAGAGCGGTACGACCTGGGCGAGGACGAAGACGGGCAGAACGATTCCGGCATGGGTGGAATGGGTGCCCCATTTGGGGGTATGAATCCAGTCGATCTAGCAGATTTATTTGCGCAGTTCCAGGGTGGTGGACCATTCGGCGGAGGTGGAGGCGGCGGCTTCCACTTTCACAATGGGGGACAACACTCGGGCGATTTTGGCTTTTGAGAGCTGATTGGCATTCTGTTCGAATTTGTAACTTTCGAGAAGGTACATTTTATGAATGGAAGATAAAGTACGAGGCAGGCGGAGAGAACATAGTACTCGAGTACTATGAACGACGTGTGTTATGGACGATTTAGACTTTCAAGAGCAAAATCGGGGACAGGTTACCTGCTTTCTGCTGACGACTATGCTAGCTCGAGCGCTGCACTGTTGGCCATGATATCTTCAATAATCTCCCTCATCTTCGTGAAACCTTGAGAAAGAATGTCGATGTTCCAAGCCCACTCAAGAAAATCGCGGGGGAGAATACGGCTAGGGCTTGGACGATCTGTGAAAAGGGGCTCGACTTCGCCGGTAGCGATATTGCCGGTGTAAACGCGAAGAGAGGTTCCAAGCAAGCTCAGTGCCCACAAGCGAGGGAGAGGGCAGGTAGCAACCATGACGTCGTACCGCTGACGTCTGCTCTGAGACGCAGGTCGGCTTTGTTAGCCCAAGCGTTATCCTCGATTTCCGCCACGAGCACAGAACGGCGGTGAGCATCGAAGAGGATTAGATATAGTATGAAATCGATGGCGTCGTGGCGGAAGAATTCGCTTGGAGGGACTTCAAGTTGGGGAGCGACAAAGAAGTCGAACGAATCAGGGCCGAAGCAGTATTCGAGTAACTTGTTGTATGACCCATAATAGCGATTTCCGAGCGGCTGGAGCTCTTGACGAGATATGTCGAAGATCCTTCGCAGGCCGGTGGGCCAAGTAGCGTCAATTAAAAATGGCATGCCTAGTTGCGGTGATGACTTGGTGACTGCGGTTAAGTATGAAGTGATGGAGAACCTATCTAGGGGTAGAAAATATTCAAAGTCCGACTTATCTCTCGCTGCAACTTGCATGAGATCCTCTCGTCTCCGAGATTCAAATATTCACGGCGCTTTCTGCCAGGGGCCGTTTGCGTCTTGCTCATGGGACGTCGCATACAGGTTACGATCACAAACAAGACAAAGATGATAGCGAGCGCCAATTTGTATGCAACCGAGTGTAGATTTGTGTATACTTCTGGCGCAGGTGGAGGTGAGATGGGGAGTAAGGCATATAGAACGCCGCTTTATGCGTACGCCACTCACTGCCCACAAGGCTGCGTCGAAAATGCAAGAAGCTGCTACGTCCACGTCCGAGTCAGTGGGGCTCACGGCGTCGTCGAGCGGGAATCCACCCACATCCTCTGCAGGTCCATCAACGGCTCTAACATCACTTGTGGCAACTCTACAGTGTCCACACCGTGTCACCCACCCCCTCAGATGTTTAAGAGCCAGCATCAGGTGCCGTCTCCTCAGTCCCATAAGCCCCTTCATGGCAGCCACCCCACCCAACCGAAGACGTCCGGAGTGGAGGCGGAAAATTGGATTTGAATAGGATTGTGAACGAGGCAGGGATATTATTAATGGTGTGAAGGCTCGCGCGAGGTGGTATCTGAGACCTCTTAACGCCTGCAACGGAAACTGGTCTGAGATCACTAGCACTATTGCCTTCGAAAAGTGCTGCCTGAGGTGCTCCTGTTACTCGCTGTATCCCAATCTTCTTTCCATGCTTCATGAGCCGCATGATCGATATCTGTCAGTCGTATGGACGAGTTTCTATCCACCGTGAAGCGCGCGATCAGCACGACTCTACGGGAGCATTGAAAAGGGAGAGGAAAACTTGCCAGACGGTTTGCAAGCACACGGCACCTTACAATCGAGTGAGTTATGTGCGGTAGTCCAGAAATAGAACATCAACTACCTTGCGAGAATAGGTGATAGTTCTCAGACACGAGCTTTTCTAGTCGGCCGTCATGGCCAAGGTCCTCTGGTTTCAACAGTCCCTGGTATATCCAAAGGGGTCAGATCTTGAATTAATCAAACATGCCTTACAACAGACCTTTTCAAACAGGATACTCCACTGACTATCGTGAGTGATAGCAACATTTGCCAAAGGTTCCTCAACGATTAACGCAGTCGTCAGACCTCGTCAACTCATAAGAAATATACAATACACACCTTACTTAGTAAATATCGGTTGACAACGTCAGACGGGTGAAGGCTCTGGATACCGCTGTCAGTATTGGTGAAAGTTTGTGGGTATATCGTCCGCCGACCTGCAGAAGTTCTGGTACATGATTGATCGTAACGTCCCCAGTGGCACCAGTATCATCGGACTGCGGAGCCGACGATGAGGTTGTTTTTGGGACCTCGGTTGAACCAGTCGCTGGCAGAGTCTGCTCGGCCGATTTCCTGCCTCCACCCCTGGGTACGAGTTTTCTCCAAAAATTCACGGCTCGCGAGTGACTCGGACTGTTGCCTCCATTGAAGAACTTCACCGACCACGGCTGGACAGGTGGGGTATCTACCTCAGGCTCGACTTCAACCCGTTTTTTGCCCACTATGCTCTCTCTTATTGCAATTTTGAATCCACTGATGAATACAGACTGGTTCGGGATTCCGACGTCAATCTGTGGTCCTACACGCCAGTCCATAGCACGCGTAGTCTCCCAGGTGTAAGACATGTCATCACGGTCTCCAACTTGCGATGCCTTGAATTGTGCGAATGATTCTGCGGTACCGGTAGCTTGATTTAAAGCTGCAACTGACCAGGAGCGCGTTTTATACAAGCCAGTAATCAGGTAGAGGGAGTCGTGGGTGATGATGCGACCAAGTTGCTGCTCGGCGAAATTGTACCAGTCGGCCGCATTACGAGCTGCTACATCTTTGAATATCTGTACCTTGCGAAGCTTGTAGCTTTCGGCACCTTCTGGAAGAATGAGGAGCGCGCCTTCGCTAGAGGAGAAACTGAACTCGTAGGTGGAGGGACTGCTTTCCACGATGTGTAGTCAGATCGACAAACTCGAAAACGTGTTGTTCTGGAAGGGAAAAGTGACCCACAGAGATGTAGCTTTGCCGGATGGCTCGATGGACCTAGCTATCACTGAAGATGTCGAGATGACGCGACCAGGGTACTCAGCATGAGGAAAGGAAGCAATGTCCCATTCATCAAGATGGACAGCCACGAAATTGTCAGGTACACCGGTGACTCGGTGCAATGGATGTTCACGGGGGAGACATATGTTGAAGAAGACGTCAAAGCTGCCGTTCTCTAGATCGATGACGCCAACATCGCCAATCCGGAGTCCGTCCCGACGGCGCAGTAGGAGTTCGTGGGGCGGTTCTGGCGTCCATAGAGGATATCCGTAACCGAGGGGTAGCACATGCTTCGCATACAACCGTGGTGGACGATCAGTCATATCGTGGCAGCTTGCCAGAATGGAAAGAAAGATCCAGAGTCCGACCCACCTCTCTCGCTGCAATCTCCGAGATTCACGGCGCTTTCTGACAGCGTACACCCATCACTCTTGGCCAGGTTCAAGCAGAATTTGGCTAGGTTTGCCCACATATTCATCATGTTTCTGATGGCAAGTGAGAACCACACCCTCATTCTCTCTCCTTCCTCATCCAACCACAAATTTCTCCTCGCACCATTTCGTTATCGTTTCCATCCTCACCAGTGTGCCCGCAGAGTTCCATATGTGCTCAAATTCTCGTTCGCCGACGATGTCGCTAACGATTACCTTGAGCGAGGCACCCGACACGCATTCGTAGGTTCAAGGGGGGGTAGGCTGGGTATGGAGGCGCTTAAGAGGGAATGAATGAACGCTACGCTGCAATCGTCTATCAGGTGCGTTCGTTGCTCCATCGTCATTTTAAGGAATCTTGATCAAACTCTGGTCATTACTACAGACGCGTATGTCCAATATACTACTTCGACCATATACTACAAAAACAGACGCAACAGTGCTCTTTCAGACGTCACAGGTCCGTGCGCATGTGGAAGCAGCCCGTGTTGATTCGTTGAGATGGATCAGGAAACGGTGGATGGGGCAACACCAAAAAGTGGCTCCGACGCTCTCGAGGCTCCATCAAAGAGATCCCGCAAGGTGCGCCTCATTCTCAAAACCTAGTTCATCTCACGTTTTTATTGATCCTCTTCATCGAGCTAATCCAAACTACATGCAATTGACCATTTGCAATCTTCAGAGATCGAAGTTCCGGTCGAAGACCTCATCCCTCCCGGCACCACATCACACGCTCCGAAATCCTTATTTATCTTGTGCTCTCCACCCATCTTTGATCTGCGGGTCTGGTGACGCAGACTCGGATATATCTTCAATCCACTCTCACCGTCCTTCTCTCGCGTACTGTTCCTACTTGAGAATCTCTCGGCCAGGGTAGGGAAGGGGACCGTGCAACCTAAGAGGGTTCGATACGGAGTGTCGCGCGGAGTAAAGTTACCCTTACGCCGTCTAGTTCTGTGAGGGTGCGCAACCACAGCACGACATCTCGTGCGACTGAGCAACCCAATTCTGACCTCGCGAGCGTACGATCTGGTGTGACAGAAAGGTTGTGCTCATGGCTATGTGGTCGCACATCGGAAATCATCGTCATTCTACATGTTCGACTGGCAGTGTAGACGATCGCGAATCGCGCGCAAGCGAAAAGGATGGGATGGCGAAGTGGACATGTTACAACCATGACAGCCAACATTATCAATTGCACCTCGTCTGCCGCACTCCACAGCCTCGACATCCATCGAGTGGTCCTGCCCCTTCTGTCCACTCCCGGCGCTCCACGGCTGTCCGTTCCTCTCATCACTCATTCCATCATGCGACCACCGGTCTATCTACCCTTCGTACGCCATCCTCCCGGTTCGCCATCTCCCTAATGAAACATTCCTGATAAGGGGTTATTTCGAAGTTGTGTATCCTTGCATTGTACGTACCTATTTCCGTACCAGAGAAGCGGAAATGTTCGGCAAATATTTTTCCCTACTGTCCTATCTGTCGCAAATCGTATCGTGCGGTACCACAATCTTGTCGCGTGTTTGCTCGATGAGTCATGATCAACTTCTCGTTTTGCATATGAAAATGGCCGGCGCAACCGGCATGTAGTTCTACTGTATGTTGCACACATCGATCTGTCCAACTGGAGACCCATTCAAGAAATACCTCGTTTTATACTCCTTGAATTCCCCCTGCAAGAATCGTCCCACATGGACTCACAACGATGTTCTGCGCAGACACCCATACGTGCTGAATTTTGTTTGTTCTTCATTCTTCATGTTGACGCTGATCACGGGGCTTACAGCAATTAGACTCCCGTAGCCGAATTGGGGAGGATGGTATCACACCACCCAAGCTAGTGGTGACTGGGAACCTGTTTTGATGAAGCCGCGGCGATTCCCTCGCCTCCACAAGACAGCTCGATGCGCACAATCGAATCCGAACGCCGTAACGACGCTACCCTCTGGGTGCGTCCGACCCGAACGACAGCCCTGCTACTGAGACAGATCTGCGCGTTGAGACTCGGAGGCAAAACGGGTTTCAAGGCACGCCAGGTTTCAAGTCAGGAATTCGTAGTCAGGCGAAGTTAATAATTCGTATCAGTTGCGTATCAGCAACACCTTTCCATCGCCGTCGTTTCTGCCTTTACTTCACCTCTCCCAATACCAGCTGCAGCTGCAGTTCCTGTCCCCCTGCGTGTTCCCTGGACGTGGTACCCGGCAAGATGAGCCTGAGGTGGACCGTCTCACGCAGATCTCTCACCGCCATCCTGCTGGCCTCGGTGCTCACCCTCACCCTCCGTATCTTCTTCCGCCCGCACTCATACCGCTCTCGTTCCTCGCACGACCGACTCGGCTCTTATTTGCCCTTTGAAATAAATCTCGACTCTGATGCAGGGATCGACTTGGTGAGTGGTCCGGTCGTCCCAGGGGAGCTTGCCGAATTGGATCCCGAGTTGGCGTTCGGGTCAGAACCAGAACCAGCGCCAGAACCAGAACCCGTACTCACAGAGCCCCAGGGCAGACCCCTAGGAAAGCATACACTCACCCCCGACGGACTCCTCGTCGCCAATCCAGACGGCCCTCACCCCATATTCCAACTCATCCATGACGCTGAGGTCGCATGGGAAGCGAAATGCGCACGGGCGAGCAAAACCCTTGATGAGGCTGTTGCAGAGTACAAACGGCGTTACCGACGGGCGCCGCCCCTCGGGTTCGATAAATGGTGCGTCCTCCCGATGTCGCGTGGGAGATGCGGACGTGATCGCTATGCAGGTGGGATTATGTCGTCAAACACAATATCCAGTTACCCGACGAGTACGACGAGATATTCGAGGACCTTGAACCCTTTTGGGGGATCGATCCAACTGAGTTGGCGCATACACAGGCAGAACTCGAGATACGTGAAGGCGTCATGACTGTCCAGAAGACGGATGGGTATCCTCGACTCGAGGTCGTGCATTCGACGCTCCCGCAAGACAGACAAGCATTGGAAACCGGGATCCACGACATTCTCGCGTTAGTTCGCGAGGTGGAGCAGGAACTACCTCCGTTGCGTGTCACGTTCTCTCCGTTTGACAACCCCAGTATGCTATCAGACTGGCGGATTAAGACTATGGCGCTCGAGGCAGCTGCCAACGGGACGAGTTTGTCCACCCGTCTTTTGCGCTTTGAACGTTTTTGTGACGTGCATGGTCTCTCTTACAGCAATCACACGCGCCGACATGCCCCCAATTACAGAAGTAGGCTGGACCCAAGGATGTCCCCCTGACTCGCCCGCCCGCCTCCATCCACCTACACTCCCTCCCCCATCCACCAACCCAGCCTTTCTACCCTCGTCCACCAAGACCTTTATCGCCTCCCATAAGGACACGATGAACCCATGCACACACCCCTCGTTGCTCACTACACACGGCCAATTCCTCTCACACAAGACAGGGCCTTTCCCACAAAAGACGCTCGTGCCTCGATTTTCGCTCTGCGCGACGTTGCTCCACCATGATATTCGTCCGCCTGTACCCTATGGATGGGCGTATGAATCCGATTCGGATCCATCCTCGGACGGGGCATTCAAGGGGGATGTCCCGTGGGAACGCAAGGTGGATGAAAGGCTTGACTGGCGAGGACGTACGACGGGGATGTACGCATCCCCGGGTTCTTTGTGGGGACATGGACATCGGGCGCGACTTGTAACATTTGCGAACGCGCTCGAGGGAAATGTGAGTGTGTTGCGCGTACCCAAGAACGCGGGCAAGGGCCACGGCGGGGAAGAGACGATCCCTGTTGGGAAGCCAGAGATGATGCGGCTCGCGCAGGTCAATCCGGCGTGGATGGACGTGGCGTTTACGGGTGAACCCATCTCGTGCGATCAGAGCAGTGGAACGTGTTATGAGATGGAGACTTTGTGGGAGTTTCGGAGAGTACAAGGAAAGCAGGAGGAAGGGCGCTACAAGTTTATAATCGACGTGAGTTTGGGGTGCTCTATTTGATGCGTTTTCTTGACTCGTGGGTGGACTCTAGGTCGACGGAAACGGGTGGTCGGGTCGGTTCAAACGTCTTGTGTCGAGCAACGCGCTCATCTTCAAATCGACCATCTATCCAGAATGGTGCGGGCATACAATCAAATAACCCCGACTCTATCTGTGGTCTGACTGTCCGCTAGGTACACGTCGCGCATCATGCCATGGGTCCACTACGTCCCGATCCAAGTGTCCTACACGGACCTGCACGATGCGGTGGCGTTTTTCCGTGTTCACGATGCATTGGCGGCGCGGATCGCGAAGGCGGGGCGAGATTGGAGTCGGCGGTTTTGGAGGCGGCAAGATATGTCGGCCTACCTATACCGGTGCGTGACGTGTTGTCTAGGACGGGTTGGGTGATAAGGATACTGACAGCGTCTAGGTTGTTGCTGGAGTATGCGCGCGTGTCAAGTTTAGATCGGGCATCGATGGATTATGTAGGTTGATGAAGATTGTGGGTTTTTGTGTACTTGTATCGGGAATAGAGATACATCTTTTCTGTGTACTAACGTGGTTCATCAGCAAAGTGTCCGTTTTCTGTAACTGACTGCTGCAACTTCTCGCACTGTTCGGGACTTCTCCATCTTTTCCAAAGTACAACTACTTGTCCAAGTCAGCTACAGTCTCCGAAGTTGAACACAGTAAGACAGAGCATGATGATCAAAAAGCAATAGTATACTATACCTTTTTTGTAAATAGGTCAGGGTTAACCCATGGTTATGGCATGTTTTTGATCAGCTCTATTGCGCATTTTGGAGGGGTATCGAAATGCGCGATATGGATAGTCACATTGTTATACTGCGCATTTTGGATACCCATCGAAATGCGCAATAGACATGATCAATATGTAGTGTAGATTTGAGCAGAAATATTAAGAAGTATTGAAAGGAGAATAACAAGCTGAGAAAAAGATGTGTTGTATTGTGCATTTTGGAGGGTGTCCAAAATGCGCAATACACAGGAGCAATATGTACTGTAGATTTAAGCAGAAATATTAAGTATTGAAAGAAGGATAACAAGCTGAGAAAAAGATGTGTTGTATTGGGGATTTTGAAGGGTGACCAAAATGCAGAATAGGAGGTATGTGAAATGAAGCTGATGTTTATGAGGTTTTAAAACATGAACATTATATTGCACATTTGGATAGTCATACCTATTCCTATCCCTCTGATACTATACTTATGAGACCCGTTCGGTGGGGACCCTAGGGAAGACTGGGGTTCCCGATCGGGACGCTAGGGTTCCCTATATGGAAGGACCCCCCCTATCGAAATGTTTTAAATCGCATTGGA
>JBBPRF010000580.1:0-19794 GCA_038092875.1 Lanmaoa pseudosensibilis | reverse complement strand
GACTTCCAATTGAGAGAACTTGAAGTAGAGGTTGAGAGGCAGGTTAGCTAACAAACTCAACCTCTACTTCAAGTTCTCTCAATTGGAAGTCTTCTGCTCCTATTTCTAGGTGAAGTAATTTTTTGAATTTTATTGTGATTTTTCGCTTTTTTTTGCAAATTTCTACACATACCACTCAGTATGTATAGGACTGAAGCAAAGCTGTAACATTCAAAAAAAAAAAGAAGAAAAAAGTGATTATGTAAGCATAGATGTACTACCACACCATTTGACATTTTAATACTACCACTCAACCAGAAGGGTATCTACTGCAAAAAAAAAATAGACAATCCAAAACATACATAACTGAATGTTCTCAAGAAAAACTAAATTTTGTATGACAAAAGGTGAGTAGTATTATTATGACACTGTGGTTATCTGATATGGTATATTGCATCACAGTCATGCTGGATATGGCTAGTGGCACCAACAATCCAAATAAAGATTTAGACATCTTATCAGATCATGGATAAAACATCATTTAAAGGCTATTATGAAGATTCACATTTTACATATTTTACAATATATGGACAGGTACAGCAATGATGTAGGGAGGGAAGTGTTGCAATGGTTGGATTATGGCTGTGCTAATGGAAAGTTGAGTGAGTGAATGCCAAAAAGGGAAAGCAGTTACCCTATATGGTAAGTCACAGTGCAGTCATATGGCTAGTGGTACAAAATCCTTATTGATATTTAAATCTGTTACAACTTGTCTAGGACTACCCTTTTCTTTCCTAATCATCACTAGCTATAGGCTGTATTACCACTAGTTGTTCATTCGACTCTCCCTTCATACATTTCTTTATTTGCCTTTCGAGCACGTGCTTCTTCTAGTCAACCATGGCCATTTCTCCATGTGACTCCTACATCATCCACAGTTGATCACGTCATCTGCAGTCATGATGGCATTCCTTCTCTTTCTTTGTAACACTAATGACGCATCATTTTCTCATTGGCTCTCCATATCATATGATGTAACATCATCATTCCAATTCTCCATACTTGGACTATTCTCCCATGGTCCGTGCACAGACCTCCTACATATAAATATGTGACCAATTGCATTGTAGTACCTTAGTTGAGACCTCCCTTGTTTACCTACAATTCCTTGCAATCTAGAATCATTCCTTGTGTCCGTTGGACCCTTGTCCCTTTGCCCTAGAACCTTAGAGGCAGGTCAGAATTGCCTTAGTTGCAACCATACTCCTGGCCTAGTTGTACCTGTTGCACCACCACACACCGGACAACTCTCTTGTACCTTGGACCCCGAGGTCACTAATGTGCCCATGGGTATCCGTTGCTGTGAGAGCAAGTCATCACCCATAGATCCCCTTGTCCCTAGACCTTCCTCTATTCTACAAGGGCTACATTTGGTCCTACCCGGATCGAGCATAACAAAAGGTCTCAACTCTTTTCACACAACTACTCTTATGTAGGTTGCCACCATTTCTTACCAACCCCCCTACAACTCTCGCTGGAGATCCCATTGACCAGAACCCTCACCCGAATCCACCTTAGATGATACCAATGCCGAGGAAGAGTCCAAAGAGAACTTTGATCTCTTTGCCTCCGATGTCACTCTACCCTCATGGGAAGAAATCCTAGAAGACACCTTCCTTTCCCACCAACTCTCCCACATGCTCTCCCTTCCTCACAAATCTACTCCTTCTTTCCCCACTTCCATTGCCTGCAACCCATCATTCACCCTACCACCTTTACCCAATCATCCACCCATTCCTTCTATGTCTTCAAAACCTGTTGAACTCTGCCTTGGAGCCTCCAAGGCCTTCAATGGGTCTTACGAACAAGCTGTTGAATGACTTAACACTATTGAAACATATCTCTTGGTAAATGCTGATGTTTATAACTCTGATGCCAAGAAGGTTGCCTTTGCCCTCTCTCACATGACTGAGGGATCTGCATGCACCTGGGCTGGCACTTTTCACCAAAATGCCCTATCCCAGAATACGCCAGATCTGGAGACTTTCACAACTTTCAAAGCCTCATTCAAAAAGGCCTTTGAACACCACAACACCATGGGCAATGCAGTTGCCTGGTTATTCACCACCTGCACCATTCCTAAGAAAAAGGAACTTTACGCCACAACCTTACAAAATTACATCTCTGAATTCAAGAACAAGGTCACCCTTACCAAAATCATCAACCCTAACATTTTAATCTAGTACTTCGCATCTGGAATCACCACCCCACTCATGACCAAGATTATGAGAATGGACACCATTCCCTCCACCATCGACACCTGGTATGAAAAAGCCATACACTTTCAGACCCAATGGGATCACACCCACAAAATCACCCAAGTTAACAAAAAACCTTCAGGTGGATATCATTCATTCACTCCTTGTACCTCCTCCTCCCCTGCCAAAGACCCTGATGCTATGGATGTCAATGTTATCAATGTTAGAAAGCTGACTGAAGCAGAATGCCAATGCTGCTGCAAAGAAGGCCTCTACTTACATTGCTGCCATCCCAGCCACATTTTGTTCACATGTACTGCATTCCCCACCTCTGACAAAACTAAGGGAAAACACATTAACAAAATAGAAAAAGAGATGCTCCCGAAGCTAGAGGAAGTAGAGGATGATGATGACAACAAAGAACATGTCTGTTGTGTTTCTTTTCTCTTGGATTTTTAAACCAGGGATCTGCCTCAATGCCAGAATCTCCTTCTCCCTGTAGTGATGTAACTGTACCTTCTCTTGTAACCAAGGCAATAGAAATTGCCATTCAAGTCATTGTACCCTCACACACTCTCAAAGCCATCAACACTCAAGCCCTCATTAACAGTGGGGCAAGCATCAATTGCATGGATTGGGACTTCACCAAAAAGAACTCATTCCCCATCAAAAAACTTCAAGAACCTCTCCACACCAGAAGCGCTGACAGTTCCTACAATAAAGGCAGAGTTATCTGACATGGTGTCACTCTCTTTGTCAACATAGAAGGCATTACCCACTGTGTTCTCTTCCATCTTATGTCCCTCAAAGACAATGTCCTCCTCAGAACACCATGGCTTCACGCCGTCAACCCTCAAATAGACTGGGCGAAATGTACTGTCTCTATTGCCAAGTCTTCAGACCAATCAAAAGAACTCTATTCCTCCCACATTGCCAACATCAAAAGGCACAATGCTCATTACTGGGTACCTCCCCCAGCACCACCTCACCATATCAACATGTGCACCACTGAACATGAGAAACTCTTCTTCTACAATGGATGGGAAGAGGAAAACCAATTTATCTCCCATGCCACTGGAAATTGTGCCCTCTACCAAAACATTCAATCTGGATCTCACTATGCACCCCTTGGATTCACTCACATCGCAAGGCTTACACAAGCCATGGAACTTGCCATCTCTGCTGAAAAAAAGAAACCCAAAGTCACTCTTCCCCCAACATACATCGAATTCACCTCAGTCTTCTTGAAAGAAGCCATTGACCATGTTCACCAAGGTCTTTACCAAGTTTGATGTCCAATGGGGGTACAATAACATCCACATCAAGAATGGTCACCAATAGAAGGCCACCTTCATTACCCACAAGGGTCTCTTCGAACCAAGAATAATGTTCTTCAGTCTCTGTAACTCCTCTGCCATGTTCTAGAGATTCATGAATGATTCTTTCCACAATATGATCACAGAAGGATGGCTTGTCATCTACATAGACAACCTCCTTATCTTCTCCCCTGATGAGAAAATCCACGAAGAACGCACCAAATGCGTCCTCCAATGTATGAATGAACTTGACCTTCACCTAAAGCTTGAGAAATGCAAGTTCACTACCACCAAAGTCAAATACCTCCAACTTATCATCAAACCTGGAGAACTTGCCATGGACCCCATCAAACTTGAAGGAATCTCCTTGTGGCCCACTCCCACAATGGTCAAAGAAGTCTGCTCCTTCCTTGCTTTCACCAACTTCTATCGCTGGTTTATCCCAGACTACTCTAATGTCACTCACCCCCTTATTGACCTCACCAAGGAGAACCTTCCTTGGAACTGGTCCCCTGCATGTCAGACAGCCTTCACCACCCTCAAACAACTTTTTCTCTCTGAGCTGGTGCTCTGCATGCTGGATCTTGCTGCCCCCTTTGCTATCACCACTGATGTCTCACGGAATGCCACCAGGGGCATCCTCCTTCAAACAGATTTCAACAGGGATTGGCATTCCTGCTCCTATCTCTTGTAGTCTCTGTCCCCTGCAGAACAAAACTACAACATCTATGACCATGAACTTCTTGCAGTCATCCGTGCCCTCAAATCATGGAGACACTACCTCCATGGCTTCCAATTTCTGGTTCAGGTTTTTACCAACCACAAGAACCTAATGTATTTCCACTCCCCTCAAGCCCTCAATCGCCACCAAGCCTGCTGGCTTTTGGACCTGGTGGACTTTGATCTTAAAATGATTCATGTCCCTGGTTCCCACCTTTCTGGCCCTGATGTCCTCTCTCGACATTGTGACCACTTCCCCCATTCTGACCCTGATAATTAGGCTGTTACCCTTCTTCCCCCATCAATCTTTGTCTGTGCCATTGACACTGCCCTTGCAGATAAAGTCACCATTGCTTCTGCCAGTGATCCCCTCATCCTCCAACGGCTCCAATCTATTAACAAGGATATTCCTGCTGCCTTTCAATCTCACCTCTCTGACTGGCAGATGGAAGGTGATATCCTCATATACAAAGGGTGTGTCTATGTCCCTGACTCTGATAGTCCACACTGCTCTATCCTCCACCACTGCCATGATCCTGAGATTGCCAGTCACCCCAGCTTCCTTAAAACTCGCCAACTCATTGCATTGGAATTCTGGTGGCCTGGCCTTGCCAGTCATGTGCACCGTTACATGGAAGATTGTGCCACCTGTCAACAGAACAAGTCTAATACCCATCCCACAGTATCCCCACTCACACCAATCAAATCCTCCACTTCCCACCCTTTCCAACAGATCTCTTGTGATCTTATCATGGATTTTCCCAAGTCTTCTTCCTTCAATTCCCTCCTGGTTGTGGTAGACCATGAGCTTACTAAGGGGGTGAATCTTTGTCCCATGAAGAAATCCATTACTGCTGAGGGAGTAGCATCCCTTTTCTTCCACAAAGTCTATCTCTGCTTTGGCCTATATGACAAAATCATCTCCGACTGAGGTTCTCAGTTTGCCTCCACCTTTGCAAAAGAGCTTGGACACATCCTGAACTATAACCTTTCTCTCTCCACTGCATACCACTCCCAAACTGATGGCGAAACTGAATGTGTCAACCAAGAAATCAAAACATACCTCCACATTTTCTGCAGAAACAACCCTGGATCCTAGGCTGACAACATCTCTCACACTGAATTTGCACACAATCACTGCCCTCATTCTGTCACCAGTCAATCACTGTTCTATCTCATGATGGGATATGAACCCCATGCCCTTCCTTCAGTAATCTCTGAATCTTCCCTCCCTGCCATAGAAAACTGTCTTAGGTTCCTAATTGCCACTCAGGATGAAGCCCTTGCCACTCATGAACTTGCATGACAAACCATGGCCACTTGCACCCATCAGAAATTTATCCCTTTCAAAAACGGAGATAAGGTATGGCTTGAAGCCTGTAACCTGAAATGCTTCATCGTCAATCCAAAATTTGCCCCAAAACACGAAGGACCTTTCACCATTATGAAAGTCCTATCCCTGATCACCTATCAACTCCACTTTCCCACAACCTGGAAGATTCACCCAGTCTTCCATGCTTCTCTTCTTTCATTCTACTGTGAAAATGCCGTCCACAGGCAGAACTTCCCGAAACCTCCCCCAGATCTTATTGCTGGCAAAGAAGAATATGAAATCAACCAAATCCTATGCCACCATGGAACACTGCAATCCCACTCCTTCCTGATCTGATGGAAAGGATACACTGCCGAGGATGACTCATGGGTCCTAGAATGGGATTTGAAAAATGCCAACTCCGTCCTAAAAGCTTATAAAAAGCTTCACCCCTCCATCTTTTCCCCTCAGCACTCTTAACCCAACACTTCCATCACAAACTTCAATGGCTATCGAATAGTCCCCCTCAGTCTCCATCTCTACTGTCTTATCTGTCACCATATCCATCCCACTCCAGAATGCCTCTCCTGTCAAAGCAAACAAAACTTTCCACAGTCCTCTGCCTTCTTACCACAGCTCTCCTCCTCCCTCTGATCGAGCTTATTCCCCTACTTCATTCCTGGATTTTAATGCTGACGCTCCAACTATTGAACAACTCCCTCCTACTAGCCCTACTCCTCTTACACTGGTATCTGTTGCTACTTTACAAGGTGCTATCACTTCCATAGATGTTCCCTTGTTTGCCAATCACCTTTACGAAGACCCTTTTTCTAGTGAGGATATAGTTCTTCTCTCCCTCCTCCTCCACAACCCTCAGATGTCTACCCACATTGATCATTTTATTGAAGTCAGTTCCCCTCTTCATGCGCTTTATGGTGCCTACCTGCAAAATGAAACCATCCTGGTGCATGCCAGTGTCCCTTCCTCCCATGCTGAAGTAACACTTCACAACCAGCTTATCCTCAATGATGCTCATGACGTTCAAGCCCAGCTGTACATTGCCATATATTAGCTGGATATACTCCCCTTCTTGATCAATATCGACCAATACCTTCTAGATTTTGCTGCCCGCATCCATCCCCTTATGGAGGATCTTGCTGCTGTCATCACTGCCTGAGAACAAGCTGCTGCCATCACAGCTGGCAATGAAGCTGCCATCCACGTTGGCTGCCACCTTCCTATCTCCAATCCACCCGTCCCCATGTGTTCTGCCACCATCTCCGAAGAAGAGGAACCCCCAGTCAAAACTATCGACCCCGCATATCTAGAATGAGAACCTAAGACGCCTTCCACATCATCTTCTCCTATCAGTGAATAGACTGCAGAGGCTCTATACTGCATCAAGGTCCACGCCTTCCAAGGCAATCCACTTTCCCCTTCTGATCCATGCTACCCCCAAGTGTGTTTCCAATGCTGTTGCCTTGGCCATATGAAACAAGACTGCCCCACACACTCCTGCCCATTTTACTTGACCTTTGTCCCTGGCCATAA
Source organism: Lanmaoa pseudosensibilis (assembly GCA_038092875.1). Taxonomy (NCBI): domain Eukaryota; kingdom Fungi; phylum Basidiomycota; class Agaricomycetes; order Boletales; family Boletaceae; genus Lanmaoa; species Lanmaoa pseudosensibilis. The sequence goes on along the minus strand of JBBPRF010000580.1, from coordinate 12,658 downwards.
TCAAACTCAGTGCTGGAGCTATTGGTGTTCCCAATGCAGATAACAAGCACCAGGACACCATGTAGACATTTGTATCTGGCACCACCAAGATCATACCACCCCTTCCTCCTCGTCTTCTTCTTTATGTAGGTCCTTTCACACCTGCACCTCTTCCTCTGGGTCCCATCACTCTCAGGGATCCCAATGCTCATCTAGACAGTCTAATCCTATCCCTATCCCTCTGCCTGTCATGCTTGAGCATGACTGTCCTGACGACATATACATCAACAATGACCCCATAGACAATGTTGGCTATGCCAACATTATGGGTTCTCCTTAAGTGGTTTCAGTAGAAACTTCACCCATAACCAGGGGGTAATGTTACAACTCATCTAGGACTATCCTTTTCTTTCCTAATCATCACTAGCTATAGGCTGTATTACCACTAGTCGTTCATTCAACTCTTCCTTCGTACATTTCTTTATTCTTCTTTTGAGCACATGCTTTTTCTAGTCAGCTGTGGCTGTTTCTCCACATGACTCCCACATCATCCGGAGTTGATCACGCCATCTGGAGTTGATTGCATCATCTGCAGTCATGATGGCATTCCTCCTCTTTCTTTGTAACACTAATAACACATCATTTTCTTATTGGCTCTCTATATTGTATGATGCATCATCATCATTCCAATTCTCCATACTTGGACTATTCTCCCATTGTCCGTGTGCAGACCTCCTACATATAAATATGTGACCAATTGCATTGTAGTACCTTAGTTGAGACCTCCCTTGTTTACCTACAACTTCTTGCAATCTAGAATTGTTCCTTGTGTCCTTTGGACCCTTGTCCCTTTGTCCTAGAACCTTAGAGGCAGGTCAGAATTGCCTTAGTCACAACTGTACTCCTGGCCTAGTTGTACCTGTTGCGCCACCACACACCAGACAACTCTCTTGTCCCTTGAACCTTGAGGTCACTAATGTACCCTTGGATATCTGTTGCTGTGAGAGCGAGTCATTGCCCACAAATCCCCTTGTCCCTAAACCTTCCTCCATCCTACAAGGGCTATGTTTGGTCCTACCTGGATTGAGCATAACAAAATCCCTTATCAGATCATGGCTAAAATCTTATTTAAAGGGTAGCAAAATCAAGACTTCTATATTTATTTTACAAATATATGGACAGGTGCAGCAGTGATATAGGGGTATTGCAATGGTTAGGTTGTGGCTGTGCTAACAGGCAGTTGAGTGAGTGGACACCAAAAAAGAAAAGCAGCTATGCTACCACCCTACTGAATGGACAACAGCTGTGATTGAAATATACACAGGCCATATGGTTTTTGTTCTATGGCAAAATATCTATACATTTAATACTATCACATTTTTTTGGTACCCCTGTGCCCACTGCACCAATTTGCCACCATACTTTATTTCTATTGTGTTTTTTTTGTACACCACACCAACCATGCCTGCCACCACTCACAGATTTTTTATCTGTGTTGCAGTTTTCATACAATGATTGCATGTAGTACAATGAAAGAACTGTCCTAGTTGGTTATGTATATAAGTTACTTGCACTTACTAACAAAGATAAGTGATGTTCAAGACTGTTGTTATGAACTATCACAAATTCCCATCATAGATGTTCTGAATTCATGGTCCATTCAATACAGGGTTAGTATTAGGGTTATGCTATAGAGTCAAACAAGTGGAATTCCTTGACAAGCCCATTGCAAATATTGGTAATGAATAAGTTAGCATGCTGAAAGGCAACTCCACAATTGAGCATCTGGAACATTATCTTTTTGGCAGCCAGTGCCCATGCAATCAAACTGCAACTCTCAAAAATGCTGAACAGCATTATTAAACAGTTGTGGATTTCTCCTGTCAAGCAGAAAGCAGCCCATTCCATTTCATCAGACAGTGTGCCAGTTCTCTTGACATGCATCTGCATCTGGACAGCCATTTGCATGGGTGAGCATCATGGATTCCTCACAGGTGATGACATGAGTATGCTCCTTGAGCACAGATTTAGCATACACCAATACAATGAATATATCATTTCCCATTTCTAGATGATATTCCCTTCTAATCCATTTGAATGTGATTTCAAGAAGAAGCTTAAATCCACACATAAAGAGCTTGGGAACATGGAATTGATAGCCTAGCTGTATGAGTTTTGCAGGGTGATAGGTGTATCTCACATCCCTGTTATGATCCTATCACGAATGACAAAACCACAAGGCTCAGTGACATGTCTCACAGCATACATGGCTACTGGCACAAGAATATGTGGAGCTTTCACCCAAGTTCAACACCGGCCTACAAGGAGGATGTACTCCAGGAAATGACCAATGGTGGTAAACGAAATGAATTAGACTGGGAAATCCAGTTGCAAATGTCTAGCTTATATATGTTACAGGCACACACACAGACCATGCTGTGCGTGAGAGGATCTACTAAGTATGGTATTGTTATGCTCGACCCGGGTAGGATCAGATGTAGCCCTTGAAGGAGTAGGGAGGTCCTAAGTATCGAAGGTTCAGGTGTATTCCACGGACACATAAGTGATCACGTGGCACGGGGGAATCCACTGGCATGTGAAGTGACCAAGTGGCGAAGTGAGTCATCCAGCGATCAAGCGCAAAGTAACAACATAGGCATGGAGTATGGATGCACTAAGGCAATACTGACCATCCTTAGTTTCAGGGGATCTACGGTCACAAAGGTGAACACGTGGTGGGCGACGGACAATGAGAGACGAAGGGCTGAAGGGACAAGGACCTTGTCAATTGCAGAGATACTAGGTAAGACAAGGGAGGTCTAAGCTAAGGATCTCTGCCATGAGAGCGTAGGTATTTATATGTAAGAAGTCCGTGCACGGACCATGAGAAATAGTAACTAAGAATGGTAAATGGAAAAGGGTGACGCATTGTGTGATAACGGGAGCCAATGAGAAAGCGACACATCATTAGAATTACAAACAGAAGAGCAGAAATGAAATGCGCAGTCGATAGCGTCACGACTGTGGACTGCAGAGTCACGTGAAGGAAACGGCAATAGCTGACTGGACAAAGTCATGTGAGACAAAGCAAGAAGAAAAAGCGTACGAGGTGAGAGTCGAATGAGCGACTCGTATGAATACAGCGTATAGCTAATGAAGTTAGGAAAAGAAAAGGTAGTCTAGGATGAATCATAACAGGTATGATGAAAGAAGAGTTCGTGTGAATGACAGCATGAGATAAAGAGCAGAAATAACTGTGGAAATAGATAAGGTGTGAACAAGATGGAGATTAAAACCATGAGGCATGTCACGTGGTTAGGTCTAGACCATGGTCACATGATTGTTTCTCATGATCATGTGTACTAGTCATGTGACTGGTAAAGGCGAAATGGTAAGTCCAAAAAAGTTTTGAAAATATTCATATTATAACAATCCCAAACATGGTTGATAACAAAGAGTTGTGTCATTGGACAGCAGTACTTGTCTGCAAATTGTAGCATGTCCTGCAGCTGTTTGTGAGAGCAAGTGTGATCTGAGCCTATGCTATGTGAACTATAAAGCACAGTTAGGGAAGAATGCACATGATAGTGTTATAATATGAATATTTTCAAACTTTTTCAGACTTATCATTTCGCCTTTACCAGTCATGTGACTAGTGCACGTGATTGTGAGAAACAATCATGTGACCATGGTCTAGACTTAATCACATGACATGCCTCATGGTTTTAATCTCCGTCTTGTTCACACCTTATCTATTCCCACAGTTATTTCCACTCCTTATCTCACACTGTCATTCACATGAACACTTCTTTCATCTTACCTTACTTAGTAAATCCCCCCATGCATAGCATGGTCTGTGCACACGCCTGTAACATATATAAAGCTAGACACTTGTGACTGGATTCCCCAGTCTAATTCATTTCGTTTACCACCTCTGGTCATTGCCTGGAGTACATCCTCCTTGTAGGCTGGTGTTGAACTTGGATGAAGCTCCACAATATCCTTGTGCCAGTAGCTGTGTACACTGTGAGATAGTTCCGAGCCTTGTGGATTTTGTTGTTCGTGATAGGATCATAACAGATAGTACATAAATAGTAGATACCCACCAGCCATGAATATGATTGAGAAACAAATTGAAGACAGCTTGTTGGTTGTCCCTTCAGAAGAATGGAGTCTGTGTTGCATTTTCCTTCAACTAAGGAACAGAGTCCAGCATCACCTATCGTAAACATGTCCTTGAAGAGGGTGGAGTGTATCATGAGGATGTTATAATGTAAATTGTAAAGTGTGTTTTTGACCTAATGGAAGGCTTTAGAAAATAGATGATGGACTGGAAGTGGATGCATACATGAAAGATGTGTGTCCCATTTAAAAAGTAATAAAAAGGATGGTGTTGAGTAGATGCATTCATGGCTTGCTAGATTGACTAGAATGGATCAAGTAGGAAGAATGGAATGTTGAAGGGATACAAATGGTAAGGGTGATGGAGGGAGTGGTGACAATGAGTGAAAACCTAGCAGAAGTGGCAACATATTTGAAAATTTGAATGTCACTAAGCCCATTCATGTATGTCTCCAACTTTGGAACTTGAATTATGCCTTTGCATGTTGCCATAAATGCTGCCTCCACCTCCACAAGTTCAACAACCTCCCAATCTCATATTAGCGCATAGTACTTTAAATGATATCTACTAGCATGCTCTGCAAGTTCTCAACCACAATCAAATGGATTCAATTCAACTCAAGTTTCATCTTGCTGCAATTGAGGGTAATGCAATCCCACTTCTTCTAGCAGTTGAACATGATTACATGTCAACAAACCTCAAACAATGGCTGGTGACAGCAGCCACTCAATTGGAAACTTGTTTCTTACACTTTTACATTACTCTGAGAGCATGCAAAATTAGTGAGTTGGCTAACTCTGCAGTATATCAATTGATGTATTCATTGATGATATTTACAGGACAGATAAATGTGTTTAGATATCACAGTCCACAAGTGTTGTCCACACTGGGCAATGGAGTTACCCCCAGAAAGTCATTGATTGTGGAGACAAGAATCTACAGTGGCTCAAAAAAGTGTCCCAATGTTGTGCTATTTTGAAAAGACTTGATATTTGCAAGAGAGCCAAAAGGCATTAGCACTAACCCTTGCCTTGAATATGAGCCCTTAGTCATATGTTGTGGTTCCATGGCACTGAGATATAACAAAATTAAAATGACATGCCATTGAAACACTTATTTGAGCAACATTTCTATTCTACAATTTTAATACTTTCTCAGTCAGATCATGGGATATTGGCTATTGTCTGACTCAATATTGTTCATATAATGCAGCTACATAAAATTAGCACTATATCTCCCATTACTGTCACCATAGTGTTATAAATGCTTTCAAACACAGACTACTAGTACACTACATTTTATACACCATTCATAATAATTTCTTGGCTACTACTCTTTTTACTCACTCTAGCTATATGCTGTATTTCTAATGGTCAACAGTTCAACCCTTGTCTCATATATTTTCTCTTTTCTTAGCTCACATGACTTTATCCAGTTGGCAATTGCTGTTTTTCTCACATGATTCTGCAGTCTGCAGTCATGACACCATTGACTGTGCATTCCCCTTATTTTGTAATACTAATGATGTGTCTTCTTCCTATTGATTCACATTATCATATGATGCATCATCACCATTCCCCTTCCATAGTTAGCATCCTTTTCTCATGGTCTGTATGCAGACTCTCTGTCTATAAATACCTAGCCCTTGCAGTGTAGATCCCTAGCTTAGACCTTCCTTGTCTTACCTAGTATCTCATACAATCATCAAGGTCCTTGTATTTCTCATCTTTTGTCCCTTTGAACTTCTGAACTCTAGACCAGTCAGTATTGCCTTTGCTGCAACCATACTCCAGGTCCTCTGTTGTTGTTACTGTTGTGATCCACCACCAGACAACTCACTTTGCCATGAGAATGCTCAAGTGTCTGTGAATCCCCTCAAACCTTAGGACCTCCCTTTGCCTCTCAAGGGCTACATCTGATCCTACCCAAGTCAAGCATAACACCATCTTACTACTTTGGACTTCAACATGTTCAAACTTCAACTATCACCTGATCCCAAGCACATGATTGTGTGAACATACATGTGATCAGAGTAATTCAAACACAGCATTAGTAAACATGCTTATTTTACTATTAGTAAAACTTACATATCACCAACCAAGATCTGTAATTGCTTCATCAGACTTGGTAGAATACTTCCTTTTACATTGTAGCACTGCTTGATCTGTGCATAATCCTTATATGTATATAAGCTCACTGTATTTTGACTGGAATCCCCAGTCTAATCCATTTGTTTGCTTAGCAGGTTCCTTCCTGTGTCAACTAAGATCAACTCACTCCATCCTCTTCTACAGTCAGGCTCTTTCTGCCTAATTTCTATTTTTCTTTCTCCACTTGTTGTTGTTGCATTCAGCCAGTGGTAGCAGTCCTTTGGGAGAGCCACTTGGTGGTGTTTTAATGTGTTGCACTTCAGTGTTTACAACACATAGAATTCATTATTATTCATTAAATTTATAATAAGCTTGATTTTTTGAAATTGGATCAATCTGATGATAAAGTCATGTTGAATACTGTTCTAAATGAGTATATCATCAATGGAAAGATAATTACACTTGATTCTACCATGGAAAAGTGGTCTGGTGATTGTTTACCCCTAATAATAACTTCTAGCATGGTGAAACAATCCTAAAAGCGAATGCTTCTCAGGTATCACTGGACATCTTGAACTGCTAGGGATGGGAGAGGAAGGAACTAAGGAGTTTATCTTTGATGTCTTTTGGGGGAAACACCAAGAGAACTGAACTGGTCTCTGGTGGCTGAATTCATAGGCCTTATATACTACATGAGTGTTTACACATGTTTGTACATAGGGCATAGGGTTAGTTCATAAAGAGACAAACAGCCTTGAGGCTGTGAGGAATGGAAGCATGAACATGCTGCACACATGAGGATGTGGCAGAATGGAATATCAAAAGCATAGAGCAGAAATGAAAGGAATGAAATAGAAGCATACACAGCATGGAGATTAAGAAGGCTGTGTAGCCATAAGGCAGATCATAAATCTGGTGTAAAGGACAGACAAAGAGTGTCTTTGAGCACTAAGTTCAAAAGATAAGATTAGATAGAGCATCTGTGATTAGATAACCACATGGCACAATAAGATAAAATAAGATGAAAGAAAAAGAAAAATACTAAGTCCATATTGATGTGACTGTAACACATGGTGGATATGTATTAAAAATCTTATGGGATTTTGATAGGCCAATATTGCTTTCACAAGGCTGAAAATTGTCCTGAATGTTGAGGACTATCATATCATTGAGTATACAAGCCAGCTGTATTGATTCTTGTGTTGCACAGCTCCATAACGTCTCCTATATGACTATAGTGTATAGACAAATATAGTGCTAATTTTATCTAGCTACATTATATGAACAATATTGAGTCAGACAATAGCCAATATCCTATGATCTGACTGAGAAAGTATTAAAATTGTAGAATAGAAATGTTGCTCAAATAAGTGTTTCAATGACATGTCATTTTAATTTTGTTATATCTCAGTGCCATGGAACCACAACATATGACTAAGGGCTCATATTCAGGGCAAGGGTTAGTGCTAATGCCTTTTGGCTCTCTTGCAAATATCAAGTCTTTCCAAAATACCACAACATTTGGACATTTTTTTGAGCCACTGTAGATGTTGTAACATATATGATTATAAAGAATGGTTCTTACTGTGTCTCATTTATGTGGGGCTCATAAGTCATGAACTTTATATATTCTGTAACAGCAGCTGATTTTTGATGTTTAAGTTTACACATAACTCACATATTGAGTGTTTGTGGGTTGAAGTCAGCACACAGTTTGCCCACTGTTGGTGTGCATTTTTTACCTGCCTTGAAAATTGACATATGCTTAAGCCCTGAAATCTGAACCACCTTTGGTTGTTGCATATACTTTTCCTTCCTGTAATTAGTGAAGATTGTCTCAACTTTCAGCGTGAGTGAAATTGCCACCCCATTAAAAATGTTGATACAAATAACAAAAGCCCAAAGGTGTGTTAGCAGCTTTTCATAAAGCAGTGAACTAACATTTTAAACTTCTAATTAAAACACAGAATCTTCGCTTCCTGGGCCAAACACAATTTGGTGTGTACCAAGATGACTATGAAGTTGTTGATGCAGATGTTATTGATAAACATTATGGCATTTACAGGAAGCTGCTCATGTGCAAAGCTAATCAGTCCAATGTTGGACATTTAGCAAATGAAGAAGTGAGCATTGATAAAGACAATGTGTTCATAACCCGAGTAGCCAAGTTCACCAATCAGTAGGTAAACAAAGAAGCTGTGCATGTTCCATCCTGCTGAATCCTGTTTGCCAATTCTGAAAGGGAGGCAGTTTTTTTGGCAATATTATACAACATAATCTGTCAAAATATCATTTCTGATGGGGTTGGACTTATACTAGCTAAATGGGAGCTAGGCCATTATCCTGCCTTTGAGAGAATTCAGTTGGGCTGACAGCAATCCAAGCAGTTAGGTGTGTCACTTGCAGAGGGAATTTGGTATGAATGGACTTGCCTTTGGGGCCAGGCACTTATTTGTTTAATCCACTTTATGGAGACTCATGCATTGTAGTAGGTTTCATCCCAGCTACATATATAAATATCTTTGAGTGTTCATTTCAGATACTATGGGCTTATATCATTTAGCTACTTTCTCATCCTACCAATGCTGGACTCCTCTCAACACTTGTTCCCTGCTGCTCCTATCCTGCCATTTCCATGACAGAATGTAGAACAATTTCCCTTGTTCCACCAGACAATATGAAGATTGATTGTTCTACATTCTGTCATGGAAATGGCAGGACTTGTGAATGTGAAGAGTTTCATCGGCCAGATGATGGAAAGCCAGTCTGTTATGAGTGTGACCACAGTATCAGCAAGCATCCCCAGGCCAGTGCTCCCTCTGCAGTCAGCCCAACCACCTAACAACACAATCCATTATCCCCACCAGCACTGTTGAATCTACCACCTTCTCAGCTGGCATCAAATATAACCACTGCCAGTATGATGAATTCCAAGGTTGAGACTATTCTTTCCAGCCTTACAAAACAGGAATCTAAGGCAAAATACTTGTTATTGATCCAGACAGTAGCTGGGGCTTGAGCTGAGGTCATAGCAACATTTGGGCTTAGGAAACAAAAAGGCCCAATTCCCACCAATACAGCATCTGGATCTTGCAAAGTAAGGTTCATGTATCTTCTTTTGTTTCTCTTGTTGCTAAATTAAATATGCAGACTTCTACTGCAGGAGGACCCAACCATTCATGTTGACCAAGTGGTCTATTAATCTAGATGACTTCCAATACCTCATTAATCTTGCATGTCAGCTCTATCACAATGGTAGTATGTGAAATTAGTGTAAGTTGTTCTGGAAATTAGAACATTCCCAATGACTGAAGATTTTGTTAGCAGGAAGGACACTTGAAACAATTAAAGGTTCCCTTTGGAAAGACATTTTCCAATGAGATACAGGTGAATTTTGAGGGTGTTTTATTAATGCAACCAGTCCCAGTGAAAAATTGCTATTGACACCACATGGTCATATGTGAAGGTGAACAAGCAAGTCCACAAGTGGTTTCCACATGTCTTCACCTATCTTGCTAAGCCTCAGAAGAGAACAATGTGTGCATCCAGATTGTTAAATTGATCATCTCAATTACAACCTGAGTGGCTCACACTCATACACTTTGGAAATACCTTCTTTATTGTGGAGGTTGCCAAATCTAATGGATCTACCCTATTCAGGAATGGGGGTCATGGCAAGGCTGGTATTTTAGACAGTGCATTGTGGTTTGGTAAGCAGTTCAATTACAATAGTTATAGTGATATATTTGACTTGCAACAATAACACTTTTTAGTAACCAGGAAAGCCATTCATAACATGGTTTATGATTTATGGAATAAAGAGCCACTCATTGTTGGGTCTGACTCTGAGTTGGATTCCACCATAGCCAATGGTTCTCATAATGACAAAGTTACAGACAATAACATCATCAGCATTCCTGGTGGTAGTAAAAGTGATATTGATATTAAACTAATGAGCTCCATGCTTAATTTGACTCTAGAGGGCCTTTATACCAGATCTGCTGCCATTCAATTGGAGGACAAGGGAAAGGGTATGAAAATGTACACAGATTTGGTAACACCCCCTGGTGGTCTGGCAAGTCATCTATTTTAAGTTGCATCTTTATATGTTTTTATTTGTGCTCAGGAGAGCATTCCTGTATGCTTCAGTCACCACTACAGTTCCCACCTGCTGCCTGTTACGATTCATCCGGACTACCACTCTTTTCCTTAACTTCTTTAGCTATACACTGTATTACCATGAGTCGATTATTCAACTCTTGCCTCATATGTTCCCCCTTTCCCATTTGTCTCACGTGATCTTGTCCAGTCGGTGATTGCCATTTCCCTCATATGACTCCGCAGTCCACAGTCATGATGCCATCAACTGTGCATTCTATTTCTTAGTTATCTTTTCTCATGGTCTGTGCATGAAACCCTCACATATAAATACCTAGCATTCATAGCAGAGATCCTTAGCTTAGACCTCCCTTGTCTTACCCTAGTATCTCTGCAATTGAGAAGGTCCATGATCCTTCGTCTTCTGTCACCCACTATGTGTTCACTCTCATGTCCATAGAACTCCCTTGAACCTGAGGACAGTTGGTATTGCCTTTGACGCAACCATACTCTGTGCCTAGTTATTACTGTTGCAAACCATTGCCAGACAACTCACTTTGCCACTTGACCGCTTATGCATCAGTGGATTCCCCTGTGCCACATGATCACTTACACATCCATGGAATACACTTGAATCCTGAAACCTTAGGACCTCCCTACACCTTCAAGGGCTATGTCCGATCCTACCCAGGTCGAGCGTAACAAAAGGTCTAAGCTCTCCTTGACTGGCTACTCCTATGTAAGCCGCCACCATTTCTCACTGACTTCCCCCTGATCCCCATTGGCAACCTCGTTGCCCCACTCCACCGCCAGACTCTACCTCCAAGGATACCACTGAGGAGGGCAACTCCCACTTTGACCTCTTCTCTTTTGACCTTAACCTACCCTCACGGGAAGAAACACTCGAAGACACCCAACTCTCACCAGCTCTCTCACTTGCTCTCCATCCCTCGTGAGCCCATGCCTCCCTCTCCCACACCTATCCAGTGTTCTCCTCTTTTCCAGCTGCCCTCTTTGCAACCACCTCCACCAAAGAAACCTGCTATGTTCTCGAAACCTGTTGAACTTCACCTCAGAGCGCCTAAGGCCTTCAATGGATCCTATGACCGAGCCATTGAGTGGCTCAACACCATTGAAACCTACCTTTTGGTCAACATCAACGTGTACAACACCAATGCCAAGAAGGTTGCCTTTGCCCTCTCTCACATGACTGAGGGATCCACATGCACTTGGGCTGGAACTTTCCGCCAAACCACCTTGACTCACATGCCACCCAATCTTGGGACCTTCACCGATTTCAAAATGGCCTTTAAAAAGGCATTTGAACACCACAACACCATTGGCAATGCTGTTGCCTGGCTCTTCACCACCTGCATTGTCCCTAAAAAGGACGAATTCCATGCCACCATGCTGATGAACTACATCTCTGAGTTCAAAAACAAAGTCACCCTTGCTCAGATCATGGACGAAAATGTCCTCATTCAATACTTTGCCTCTGGAATCCCTGCCATGCTCATGATTAAGATCATGGGAATAGACACTGGACCCACCACTGTTGACTCTTCATATGAAAAAGCTGTACATTTCCAAACCCAATGGGATTGCACCCGTGAAATCGCCCGGGTTAATAAGAAACCTTTGGGTGGTTACCACTTGTTCTCTCCAAGGAACTCCTCCACCCCCACCAAGGACCCCAATGCTATGGATGTTGATGTCATTCAAGTAAGCAAGCTGACTGATGTGGAATGACAGTGTTGCCGCAAGGAAGGCCTCTGCTTCCGCTGCCGTAAACTGGGACATACATCCCTCAAATGCTCCACCTTCCCCAAAAAGCCGAGAAATAAACACGTCAATATGGTTGAAGAAGAGACGCTTCTGAAGCTTGAAGAAGTCGAGGATGATGATGATAAAGAAAATGTCCATCGTGTCTCTTTTCTTTTGGATTTTTGAATTGGGGATCTGCTTCAATGCCAGACTCCCCTTCTCCCTGTAGTGGTGTAACTGTACTGTCTCTTGTAACTAAGGCAATAGAAATTGCTGTTCAAGTCATCGTACCCTCGCACATGCTCAAAGCTGTCGACACTTGTGCCCTCATTGACAGTGGGGTAAGCATCAACTGTATGAATTGGGACTTCACCAAGAAGAACTCTTTTCCTATTGAAAAACTCAAGGAACCCCTCTGAGCCTGGAACGTGGATAGCTCCTATAACAAAAGCAGCAACATCTGACATGGCGTAATCCTCTTCATTAATATAGAGGGCATTACCCATCGCATTCTCTTCCATCTCATGGCCCTCAAAGATAACATCATCCTCAGAACTCCCTGGCTTTGCACTGTGAACCCCCAGATTGACTGGGTCAAAAGAAC